>CAJQZJ010032648.1:640274-671854 GCA_907164525.1 Lophiomys imhausi | reverse complement strand
AAATATATATATACATGTACATATGTGAACACACAAATATATATATATACATATATATATATACATATATATAAACTGCTGAGTTCATTTTTGTTGTCTATGTATAAGGTTTCAAGGTTGACCTTTCTGTACTGGGAAACCAATAAGGAAGCTCATTCCTGGAAAAAGCTAATACTCTTTTCCCCAGCAACCATTAATTGCCTGTAGTTTACTGTCTAGGAGTAGGATCCTGTGGCAATTTTTCCCTTCCACATTGGCATGTCCATTGATAGGAGAGATTGTTTTTACAGCAGACATCTTGATATTCTGTCTCTTAAAACCACTCAGAGCCTTCTTCTGTCATGTTCCTTGATTCAAAGGTGCAGGAGCTGTGATGTAGATCTACCCACTGGGATCTTGAGTCCAGTTCTCACTTTTGGAGCAAAACATGAAAACAGTGGTTTTGCCTCACAACACAGTCCAAAACAGAGCCCCCCCCCCAAAAAAAATTGGTTCACTTGATAACAGAGTGGAACCTTTAAAACTATGAAGCCCCTCCTGTGCCCCAAAAGAAAACCTGTCCTCCTTACATGTTATCTCAGATATTTGTTATAGTAATAGAAAGCTGACTAGTATGCCTTCTCTTCCACAAAAGGTAAATGAAATCTGGGTCATACAGACCTAAGAAAGAGGGGATTAGAATTCCTGCTCAGGAAGGACAGTTACACATGACAGTTTCTGAACTGGCTGTAGGAAGAATGAAGCATGTCTCAGTCTCAAAAACCTTTTGAAATGAGGATTTATGTGTAAGTGGGTTTCCAAGGAGACCATTTTTACAAAAACTACTACAAGACACGAAGAAAGTTAAACCTGTTTTTGTTGTCAACAAACTCCTTCTACATCGACAGGTGATGAAATGCAGGTGGGAAAGGCCCCAAAAACTTGGATACAAAGGCAGAACCCTCATGCACAGTTTGTGGAATGAATGAACTAGTGAGCAGGCAAACAAGTGTTGTACTTTGCTTCATGGAAATGGGGAGCCATGGAAAAATGGCCACATGGAGCTCCAGAAGGGTCATACAGGCCACTGGACTTGTGTTAGTGAGCCTGAGACAACAGTAGGCACAAATGATGAGAAAAGGACAAGAACTTGACTAGATCCCAAAACCTCCTGCAGAACAAAGGATCTTGCAGCAGGAACCACACAGGAAAGCTCTCCAGACTCCAGAACCAGCCAGTTTACTTTGGCTGGTCCTGCACAGAAGCAATATTTTGCCTCAACAGTGGATGTAGAAATTGGAAACATTTTTACTCCCCATCTCTATTAGTACTTACTCTTTCCCCCTGATACATAGATCCTTCTACATAGACACCATTTCTCAATGAGTGTTCTCTGGGACATCAGCACAAGATAACCCATGGGGAAAGGTGCCATATCTGATTAAAATTCATGGCACTTGGTTATAAACAAATCTGAGAGGACAGGGTTTCAGAGCACATGTTACCAGAAACTCCTTGTTCTCACCCAACCAGGAAGCACTGCGCTGGAAGGACATTCTGCCAATCACTGGCATGGATATAATCCTTAACAATGGGGTTCAGTAGGTGTCATCAGCTGGCATGTGTGCCCAGCCCAGCCACCTACAGAGGAGACCCTGAGTTAATGGCCTAGCCTCTGAGAATGTGTAAGAAGATTAGCATTCTTTAAATCCACAAACAAGGAGAATCCAGATTTTAAAATACTACTGAAATATGAAAGAACTCCAGACAAAATGCTGCAAACCCCAGAAGGGAGAGATGGGCATGCTTGCTGAATGAAAGACTTGAGACAGCAAAAGCAATATGGAGACTATCTGTACTAGAACTGGGGGCATCTCTTCAATGGTGAGATGTGATAATGAGGGAAAGAGATACCTTCTTAAACACCAGACTGACTAAAGATATTGGTTGTCTGTGGCTATGACAGACGGACACCAGATATCCCTGACCAGTTTCTGGACATTGACCCAGAAGGGACATCCCACCACAGAAATAGCTATCATTGTCACTTCTACTTTAACCTAATTTCAAATTCTTTCCATTTAAACTTCTTTTTACAACTGTGAGTTCATGTATCTACCCAACAGCCCATAAAATGTCATTACTTTGATTTTGAAGATTAAAAAAAAAAAACCCAAGGCACAAAAATAAGTCAATCATTATGTCTTAAGTATAGTGGAGTCACACCTTCTGTGGGGGTGAGAATGAGCTTCTAAAGATAGCTTTAAAGGCAAACATCACATGTGTTTCAGGGTTGTGTTTGAAAATCCTTTAACTAAAGTATAAAGAATAGGTATGTTGGCATCACTTGCACAGTCCTAAGATATATGCAAGATAAATGCTTATACCAGAGCATTTGAGTGTTCAATATGAATTTTTCAGACTTCTAAATTATGCATAAGATAGAAAATGTGGAAATATAGTTAAAGATCTGTGAGTCAAACACACATGTAGTATTGCCCCAACATAGCCCAATGAGCTCAGCCCTGCACTCTGGATGAAGACTAAGCCACCCAAGAGCAGTAGAACAACTGTCTGAGCTGAAGCCAGAGATCAGTCTTATTCAAAATGATTGTCTTTGAGGAACTATGAGATATGCATCAGAATGATTTGGGGAGAGGCTATTAAAAGTGGAGTCTCCTGAACTGATAATGAATCACAATCACCTTTCCTTCCCAGGCAACTCAGAAGCAGCAGAAGGTCCTCAGACCACACTTTGTGAAGCCCTACAGTCAGTTCTGATGCCAGGTCTAGTACACTTTCTCCTAACCCTCCTGTCCTCAGCCCAATGCTGTGAGGCTATAAATACACCCAGTGTTGGTCACTGATAATGCCATAGCCACATCCTCTTACCCACAGCTAAGAAGCAACATGCCCACAGGCCCTCTGTAAGCATGCCCAGATGCTTTGGGTTGATTTTAATGATTAGGGACAGAGCAAAGCCCTTGAAATTGTGAGACTCTTTCCTGTAAGAATTCTGTTTCCTAGTTAATCCCTAAAAGCCTTTTACCTAAACGTACCTAAAGGCTGGGTACAAGTGCAGATTTGGCTGTAACACTCCACGAAAGCATCCAGTCACAGGTTCACATTTCTGAATAGACTCATTCTCCCCCCTTTGATTGAAAGGGCACATGACCCAGTGCCAGATGGCAACATGAGTACAAATCGAGCTGGATTAAGTCAAGAGCTTTAGTGAAGCATGATGCAGATAAAGAAGATGAAGATAACAGATGTGTGTGTGTGCGTGTGTGTGTGTGTGTGTGTGTGTGTGTGTGTGAGAGAGAGAGAGAGAGAGAGAGCGAGAGAGCACAAATGCTGAATTCTTTAAACTGTGGCAGTGAATTCTCAGCCTTCCCTTGTTGCCCAGCCTCTGAACCCCACCTCTCACACCTGGGTAGCCTCCCATCCTCGCCCACATATAGCTGACCATATCTAAGCCTAAACTGTCCAGTCTAGGATTATGCTTCTCACTCCTTTTCTCACCCCATTTTCTACATTGTACCACTGAAGCCGGTGGTATGGTTCAGACCTTAAACATTTCTCACTGATCCATATGGTTAAGGCTTGGACTTCAGGAAAATACTGTTGTGAGATGGTAGAGCCAAGAGGAAAGCCTTCAGGTCTTCAAAGAGATGACTTTGAAGAGGGTAGTGAGACCGTAGCCTCTCACTCTCTCTTTCCCTTCCAACCATGCAATCAGCCACTTCCCTCCTTCATGTACTCCTACCATTAACCTAAAGCTAAGGGGCCACCAGGTATGGACTGAAGACTGTGAGTCAAAATAAACTTTATCTTTCCATATGTTACTATCTCTGGATAGCTATACTCTCTCAGGAATTTCCCAGTTATCTCAGAACATTGTTGTCATGTTACCTCAGGTATTTGTTATATTATCTCAGGTGTTTCTTAATTATCTCAAGAATTTGTTGTGACATTTTCCCTGGAAACTTTGCTATATTATAGGCATCTGTTTCTAGAAACAAGAGGCCGACAGAAAAAGCTGGATGGGCCTTTTCAATATGGAATGATCAGGTTGTAGTTTTAGATCAAAATAAGTGTCACTGTCATCTATCAGCTTCCCTAATCAGACACCTGGCACCTACCATTCTTCATTCCTTTGACATCACCTCCCATACCTAACCCATCATGAAGACCTGTCAACTTGACATCTAGCCTACCTGTGTCCCTGTAGACTCCACTATCAAGGCAATTCAAGTCTCCATCCTGGCCACTCTGTATCTCTTCCACGAGGCTGGAACAATCTCCTAACTAAATCTTGCCCCAAGATTCTTCCCCAGCCCTTCACCCTCGCACCCACACAATGCCTTGCTCAGGGGAGAGTTAAAAGCATACTGACCAGCAGTCTATGAAAATTCCTTGCCCTTTCTTTGCTCTCCATTTTCATCCTGACTGCCTATATACCTTGGTGGCTATTCCTTATTATTAAAACAAAGCCCAAGTTCCTAATAGCTACTCACAAAGATGGTTCTTGGCATTAATCCAGGTGTGTCATGAATTATATCTATCATCATGACCTTCATTCCCACACAGCCAATGTGAAGCCCTTGTAGTTGAGATTGTGCTGACTGATTACACCACAATACAACTGATGGGATGCCTCCAGAGAGAATGTCATTGTACCTTTCCCTCTGGAGCTAGGACACTTAGCAGTTATGAATATTTTAGGCAAACTTTAAGAGGTTTGGATAGTTGTTTGATTAGCTCAATGGTTCATTTGGTTTTGGGGTTTTATTTGTGTTTCTGAGATAGTGTCTCCTGTGGCCCACACTGGCTTGAAACTCACTATGGAGCTAAGTCTGGCCTTGGACTCTCACATGTGCCCCAACACTTGGGTTTTCAGGGAGTGATGATCAAACTGTATTTTGCACAGATCACTTATGTCCTCTCTTTTGTGACTTGCCTTCTCTTAGTCAACTCTTGTCTTATTTCTTCTTTGCTTGTTTTTAATTTTTATTTCCCATATATGGGTGTTTTGCCTCCTTGTATATCTGTGTACCACATGCATACTTGTTACCCACAGAAGCCCAAAGAGGACATCAGATCCCCTAGACTTGGAGGCATTGTTGTGAGCTACCATCTGATTGCTAGGAATCATACCCAAGTTCTTTTGAAGAGCAGCAGAACCTTTAACTGCTGAGTTATCTCTCCAGCCCCAGAAAAATAGGCTTTTAAGATAAACTATCTTAATTTCTAAATTTCAGTCAAGCAAGAATAACAAGCTCTAGAGATCTGCCATATAGTATTGTACACACTGAAGCTCAACAGTTTTTTCAATGTTGATGTTTAAACCCAGGGCCCAAATATTGTCTGTCTGGTTTTTAAATTATAGTCAGTATAAGAATATAAATGAAGCATGGAAGAAGTATAATAAAAAGAACTTAAGAGATTTAAATTAAATATCATGTTAAGTGCAAGTTTTATTTTTTACCATTAATTTTAACAAACAGAAGCTTCTCAGATGGGAGTTGAGAGATTCATTGATCTATGGATATAACAGGAAGTCATTAGGATTTGGTTTAATACTGTGTTCATTTAACAGCATATAATAGTAGGTTCTTCCCTAAAGCCTATAACCTGCCTAGCCATATGCTCTTGGAACAATGATATTGCCAGGTTGGTACTAGCTTGGTTTCATCATGGTCTATGACTCAAAAATACAATGTCTTCAGCAATAAGGTCTTACCATCATGTCCTGGAGCGTAGCCAAGAGCAGTGGCAATAGTCTGCAGTGTTTGGGGCACTATGATACCTCACTGGCCGAGAACTATATGATGATTAATACAAATACCCACAACTGCCCAATGTACAAAAAATAGGAGACTACATATATGAATATTAACAGACAAAACAAATCCCAAATAAATAAATAAACTTTATGTATGTTAACCAACAGAGTATTGGTCTGGTAGTTAGTATTAGCTTCTGAATAGCTGGCTCCATTCTGTGTCTCTTCCAGCTCTTTGGATCACACCTTACATAGCACAGTGGACTTAAAACGATCAATGGTCATTCAGTATTTAAGTGACAAATTTTGAGTGATAAATGGCTCTGGGAGGTGGGAGAAGTTGGGACTCTCATGTTGGTGAGAGATGATGCATCTTGGAGAGAGTGAAATTAATATATGCAACAACCTATGGGCCGAGCAGCAGCATTCACTACCGAGGGTGATATTAAGATCATCTCCAGATGGATGGAGCTAGAGAAGCTCATCCTGAGTGAGCTAACCCAGACTCAGAAGGATGCACATGGCATCTATTCACTTATAGTTGGATTTTAGCCATATAGTACAGGATAACTATACTACAACCAATGCACCAAAGGGAACATGGACATAGACTTTGTTTCCTGTCAGTGAGACACTTTGCCCTAGTGGTGCTGCCTTGTAGGACCCAGTGTATGAGGAGGGTCTTCGCCCTCATATGACTGCTGAACTGGGGCTGGGGACTGCTATGTAGGGACACTCCACTCCAGAGGAGTGGGATGGAAGGGTTAGGGGGTAGAGGGTGGGAGGATGGGAGGATGGGACTGGGAAGGGTGGAAAGAGGACACTATGATGGAGATGTAACCTGAAGCAATAAATAAATAAATTAAAAAAAAAAAGATCAGCTCCAGAAAGAATTCCTATTCCAGAAAACTTGAAACTCCAAACATCTTGAGGTCTTATTTAAACATAGTCCTGAAAGTCACCTCCTTGGTCCCTGTACTAAGATGCTTTTTTGCTGCTTTTATAAACAGCCTCTCTATCCTGTTCACAGCCAAAGCAGCCTTTATTGAAAGCTGATGTGAAGACTCATAAATTCTATAGTTCTTCCAGGGGACCCAGCTGTCCTACTCAGTGCCAGTGCCTTGCAGCAAACAAAACTGAGTCACAAAATGAATCTGTTCCATGCTTGCTCTCTGGGCCATTCCCTTGTTTCTCTTAAACTGATGGCTTTCTAAGGAGTCCTGAAGACACACAATCAAGTCTGTGTAGCTGAAGAGAGACAAAGGTTCTGGAAAGGCTGAGGATAGGTTAGCCGAGGAGAAGGAACAGCTGCCCACGGTCTTACAGGCCTGTGACCTGCCTCACGTGTGTCTACCAAGCCTCAGTGGCTGCCACAGGGCTTCTGAGCTCTGTTCTCTCAACTGCAGGAGTGACTGGCTAATATCTGCTCTCTGTCATGTGAGTACTGAAGTAAAAAAAATGTTAGTTCAAACAAACATTTCAGTGGCACAAGCAAAGTGTCGGGCAGTGAGTGAGCACTGAAGTCCCAGGCATGGGAGGCAAAGGCATCATTGTGTGGTAGTGCCTGGACAGAGAGAAACTAGCCCAAAAGTGTCCACCCTAGGGATGGGAACAGAAGTCAGAGAAAGTTTCTTGGATGAGCTTCAGAGGGAAATCTGTTCTAAGCAGACCAGTCTAAGAACTCCACGCCAGGGAGAAGAAGCAACACAGTACACTAAATACAACAGACAGCTCACTGCAGAAGAGGGAAGGGGTTGAGTGACAGGGACAGTACAATCTTCCACACTTCCTGAGAGAACAGAAACTCCTCCATGCACTCCAAATTTAAAGTGTAGTCATAAAGCTCAACAGCATCCTTCATTGGAATCAGAAACAAACAAGCCAACACTTGTTATTTTCTAGGCAGATGGTGAAGAAAAACTATTTTCTCTATCTGTTAGAAATGACGCTAATTGGAGAAGTTCATCCAGAGCAAGTGTGAAGTGTATGAGTATGTGCTTGTGTGCCGGTGTGCACGACCTCATGCTCACACTCAGGCATTTATATGCAAATAAGAGACAGAAAGGCCTCTGCAGAAGAGTTGTCCTGTCCAACAAAGACTTCAGCTTTCAGGCTTCCCACAAGGTCTCCCACCACAGAGAGCTAGTGGACCCTCCAGAAAGCCAAATACACACCATTGTGTCTGATTTAGGAAACAAATTCAGAAATGTTGCTGCTGTTGTTCTTTCGAATCCGCTTAAAGGAGCCAACTGAAACATCCATCCCTCTCCACTGCTAAATACTTCCCAAAGGACTGTAAAATCCACTGATAACAAAAAAAGTCCCCAAGGTTAGCACAAGCACCAGGGTATGGTGGCTGATGTCACCTTGCAAGCTGTTAAGAGCATTAATGAGTTCACAGGGTCAAGGCCACTGGTGTAGGAGATACTAGAATAAACCACCTAAGCCAGAGAAGTCCTGCCCCACCTCCTTCCTTGTCCTCAGTGAGACAGCAGTGCACACAGAAGGTACAATGACCAGAGTCTTGCGACTGTACAGATCTCAGTCTGA
Source organism: Lophiomys imhausi (assembly GCA_907164525.1). Lineage (NCBI taxonomy): Eukaryota > Metazoa > Chordata > Mammalia > Rodentia > Muridae > Lophiomys > Lophiomys imhausi. The sequence goes on along the minus strand of CAJQZJ010032648.1, from coordinate 663,540 downwards.
GTATGGTTGGGCTGTACTCAGGCTCTTTCCACAGCAGAACCTCCTAGAAAGACTATTTTTAAGTTTATCACTGATGTGATGGGTCCTGAGAATTTGCATTTTTCCCAAGGTTTAGGTGAGGCTGAAGCAGCCAGCCTACCTTTGAGTAGTCCTGGGCTACCACTTACTACTGCTAAGACCTCTGTGCTTCCTTGTTTTTTAAAAGAAAATTTCATTTCTATCTTTATTTTTTAATGTTTCTAATTGAAATAGAATTATCTCACTTTCTTCCCTCCCTCTAGCCCCTCCCAGGTACCCTCCTCTAACCTCTACCATATCCCTTGACTCTCAAATTGATAGTCTCTTTTTCTTTGCATGTTAACTATTATTGTTACATACAAGCATATGTATATATTGTAAGCATACAACCTGCTGAGGCCATTTTTGTTGTTTGCAAATATAATGTTTGAAGTTTGAAACTTAAGCTGTTTATAGTATTAATGAGTTCACAGGGTCAAGCCCACTGGGGGCCTTGCACTATGAATATTATACAAAATATTTGACAGTGGACAGCCACCAAGGGGGTTCATCCCTGGGAGAAGCTAATTCTCCTCCCAGCAATCATTAGTTAATTGTCTAGGAGTGGAATTCTATGAAAATTTCCTCCTTTCATATTAACATGTCCATTGATATTGCCATTGCTCAGGCTTGTTTGTAGAGTCCTTTGTAGGAGAGCCTGTTTTCACAGCAGATTTCCTAGTATTCTCCTCTTACCTCCTGGTAATCTTTCACCTTCTCCCTCCCATGATCAGGTTCCCTAAGCCATAAATGTGTTTTACCTGCATGCATGCATATGTATGTAGGATACTACACATATGCATGTAGTGCCCATGGAGGCCAGAAGAGTATGTTAGATCCTCTAAAATTGGAGTTGCAGAAGGTTGAACAACACCATGTGAATGCTGGGAAGCAAACATAGATCCTATGCAAGAGCAGCAAGTGCTCCTAACTGAGACATCTCTCTAGACCCCTCTTTTAAATAGGCATAACACCTGCTGCCTTGAATACTTTGGTTGGGCACTGCATGAGAGGACCTGTTTTTTAGGATCTTACATAAAAGAGGCACTTGATTAATGGAGTCTACAACTGTTACTGGGAGGTGGGGGGGACAGTAACACAGTAGAAACCTGGGCCCCTGAACAAAGGATTACACCACAACACATACGCATGCGCTTGGGTGCACGCGCGCGTGCGCGTGCACACACACACACACACAGAGACACTTTCATTTATTAAATATCTTATCAGAATTCTAATCTCTGCACTTGTTGAAGCTTACTTATTCTGAGGAACCAAGGAGGAGCCGCAGCTGAGGGGATATGTGTCTCTGTCCTGCTGGTCTCCAGGACCACTATCATTTAGTCACAGAACTTTCATAGACAGAGCCGCTATTTTGTCCTCTGAGAAGACCCCACTCCTGTCCCTGAGAACAGTCTGCTAGTAAGACACAAACTGGTTTCTAACATTCATTGTTCCAAGCACACACTAGAAACTGATTCAAACATGAGAGAAAAAGATACTAAGGCTGTTTACAAGGAAACCCTGGGCTTAGAAACACTCATTGGCAACTGTGTGTTTGTGATGGGCCTTGAAGGATATATAGAAAGAAGAGAAAGGCTCATAAATTGGAACAAAAGCAGAGGAAGTATGACAAGGACAGTGAGCCCCTCCTGTCCTGTGTAGAATTAGGCATGCATGTGCAGGACTGGGTGAGGCCGGTTCAGAGATGGGAAGGGCTGGATAGATGTGGTGAGAAATTCCTCAGGAGTGAAAAAGGGAGACATGGCATGTTTACACATAACCACTTCTGTTTTGGGTTAGGCACTGTGGTGAGTGTGTGGGTGGGTCAGAGAGCCAAGGTTAGAGAAACCCTGCAGGGGACAAAAGATGGGAAAAGCCTGACCCAGAGTGAAGACATAGGAAAAGGGATGAGACAGAAATCAAAAGGCATTTCACAAGAATCTCCTCCACTGGTTTCATCGTATTTTACCCTCTTCTAAGGCAGGATTCGTAGGAGCTAGTGCCTGAAGGCCTGCTCACACGGACTTACACAAGCAGATGCTCCTCAGAAGACTTTGCTGGTTTGGGTGTAAGAAATAGGTAGGATGCTTAATGCGGCTCTCTACAAATTGAGAATAGCCAACTTCTTTGGCTCTGAGATAATGGGCATCCCTCCAGCATCCTGAGTCTGGCTGCCCTCTCAGGTGCTGGTGGTGAAGAGAAGCCCAGCCATCTCTACCTTCTGTCCAGTGCCAAACGCTTGTGCATCCATCCACACCCTCTATTCCTCAGCCAGTGCAGGGCCTTGGAGACTGATGTCAGCAGTTCACCAAGAGGCCTGAGTCCCTGCTGTAAGCAGCCGGATCCTCTGCCAGTCCTGTCCAGGGCTTCTGTTGCTCACCTAGCCACTCCTAGCTACAGGTTACTCTGTGATTCATCCTGCCCCCTCATCCTGATGAGTCCAAGTCCTGTATGGTCATGGGAAGACTATTAGGTGCAGAGAAAAGTCATCGTGGGCAAATCATTTCCCCTCTTCACCTCAGTTTCCTCCTCTTCTATAAAACGGAGCATTCACCTGGATGCCTATAGCATACTATCATGAGGATTGAATACAGCAGCATATATGAAAATGTTCTATGACAAGGATGGGGAGACACTCAGCAGTTTAAATCACATGCTGTTCTTGCAGAGGACTTGAGTTTAGGTTGCAGAACCCATGCCAGGCTACTTAAAACCACCTGCAACTCCAGTTCCAGGAGATCCAATGCCTACTCTGTGGGTACCTGGACACATGTGTACATACGCCTGCGCAGACTCACGGGCATGAACATAAGTACAAATTTAAAAATGTCCTGTGCACTTCAAGTCAGTGTTTGATGCCATTGCTCCTGCAGCTTAGATCTTTATGTCTTCAGCCTCTTGCTGTCCTTTGTTCTTAAGGCAGCTGTCCCTGATCTCCCTTAGGAAAAGCCATTTAGAGGCTGATGGCTAAGGCACAGGGATGAAACGCACTGATCCATCACAACATTGTGCATCCATGTTCTGACCCATAAACATTCACAACATAGTGTGTGCACCAGCTTTGTATGGCTCTTGTGACTGACAGGCACACACAGTCCTTGAAGACCTCACAAGCTCACAGACAAGCCTCTCAGCCACTGTCTGATAACCAGCTCTTGTGCACCACCAACACAGTATTAGAAATAAGCAAAGATGAAGGGAGATGAAAAGTAAATGTAAGATTTCAGATAAGTTACAGAAAGACAGAAAATGAAGAGGGAATAAGAATGAGAAAAGATAATTTTTTGGATATTGCTCCAAAACTGCTGTGGCTGGCTGAGTCTGGACAAATCCATTCCAGGACTTGGCACATGCACAGAGGAGAGTGGGGACTCAGAGAAGACTGACTTATTCCAGATACCAACTCCATAAGTTCAAGTCCCAGTTCCCCACTTCTTGTGTGACAATGGGAAAACCATATGACTTCTTCGTGGCTTGGTTTCTTGGTCTGTAACATGGGAAGATAGTAATTGACTTATTTTAAATTGTTATGAATATTAAAATGAATGAATATTTGTAAAATGCTTAAAGGGGTACCTGTGATCCTGCCACAAGTACTTATCATTATTGTAATTCTTACGCTGTTAACATCAAACCATTAAAGAGTGGTGACTGCTGTGGTTGGGCAGCAGGAAAGCAGAGCCATCCAAGTTTATATCCTGCTAGGAGGCTAAAACCTAGCACAGGCTCCAGGTGAGACTGAAGACCCAACAGAAGGGGCTGTTCCAAGCCCACCAGACCCCAGCCAGGGCTCTGCCTGCTGTTTTCTGACTCTGGGCAACTACAATTAGATCTCTGGAAGCTGACACGGATATCCTCATTACAATGTGAAAATGAGTCCAGAAGAGAGGGAGAGAGCAGCCCTCTAGGAAGCCCTCTCTGCAACCAAGGACACAGGTCCCATAGGCTACACACTGTCCACCCCATCTACCTGCTTGGCCAAGCTAGATAATCTCCAGTGAGCCAATAAGACAAGCTCAAACTCCCGAGGCCTATGTGAAGTTTCGGGGTAGCAGATGAATGAAGTAACAGCCCAAAGATGAGGACAAAATGTCCCCAGCCTCAATGCACCAGCCAAGCAAATCTCTAGAGAGAACAATGGCTTCAACTCCAGATAACTGGATTCGAATTTGGTCTCTGTCTCCCATCAGTGGGAGGAACATGGACAAATTCCCTAATCTCTTAGAGATCATGTGTCTGTTTAATGAAAACAAAACCCACTTCTCAAGATTAAGTCATATCTTAACACACGGCCAAGCTTATCCAAGGCATTCAATGATGAGATGAACCAGACCATCCTGGACCTGATAATGTTGTCCCCTATTAACCTGAAACATCAGAACCATGGAACCTTATAACGATTCAGTCACCAGTACATTTCCCATGTGCTTCCTTCCTTGCCCGTGAGAGCTGGGCCCTCTGCACGTGGCATAACCTGGGGCTGGCTGGTGTGCAGAGGGACAAGGGAAAGGGTATTGGGTATCCCCCTGGTGAACTCTCAGTTAACAAGCTGTATGCATGCCCAGCAAAGCCTGTGCCAGCCAGAAAAGTTCAAGACTTTGAGGTCCCTAAGGAATCATAACTTTTTTAGAAGCCAGAGCAGTTCATGGACATGCCATGTTGAGAACTGGCTTACATGTGGAAGCTCAGGAAATCCGACAGCTGCCAATTTCCTGAAACTATTTTGGATGAGCGTGTAGCCTTCTATAATTTTTTTCCCTCAATCCAAGTATGTTTCACTCAAGGGTAGCATGCCCTCAAATAGCTTTTACAAGCCAAAGCTATTCCAGTACTGTCAGACCGTAGTCATTTACCCTCTCAAGTCTGAGTCTTTTCATCCATGAATAGGAAACACTAGAATCCAATTCTCAGAGGAACTAGGTGGACTGAGGAAAGTGTGTCTTTAATCTGACTTGCACAGGCAAGAAAAAGATATACCTTAAATTTAAAAAAAAGAAAAAGAAAAACAAGGAAGGGGATGGGTGGGTTAAGGGGGAAGAGGGTGGGAGGGTGGGACTGGAGGGTGGAGTAGGGAGGGGATTGCGATTGAGATGTAACTTGAAGAAATAAAAAAAAAGTATTAAGAAAAAAACAGACACACAAAGAAAGAGGCCTTCAATAGATGCCCCACCATACCCTCACTGTCTCATTTCATGGTCTGGACTTCAGTAAGTTCTGCATACAGTAGAAAGTTGAGAGTGGCCTTGAATTCCTGATCCTCCTACCTGCACCTCCCAACTACTGGGATTACAGAAATATACTACCTTACCTATTATCTTATAGTGGGGATCAAATCCAGAACTGTGTGAGGTAGGCAAACATTCTACCAACTGAACCATATTCCCAGCCTCGAAGACAAGTTTTGACATGTTTTTCCAATATTCTGGCCAGAGAGAAAGAGAGGTCCAATTGGGGCAGGTGGGGTACCACACTGCCACCAAACTCAGGACCTTCTCTGCCCTGCCTCTGTCTCCCCCTTCATTAGCATCTTACCCTGTGCTAGCACCACTGTACATAGGGTTTGTAGCAGTTATGGTTTTACAAGCCTTTACTGTAGGAAAGACACTGACTTGACCCCATTGTCCAATCAGGTTCAATGTAGGCTCCACCTCCTGCAAGCTGGGTTCCTTAGCAAATGCCCAATCCTTTGAGACCTCTGAACTCCAGAACAAGGAGGCTTTCCATAGTCATGCCTGGTTTCATGTAAGATTTCATGATGTGTTCACTGCTTCAGTTTAAAAATCTAAATCAAATTAAGCACTTTTCTCAAGGAAGTTTTTATTCGCCCTCACTCACCCTTGTGGAAATTCCTTGAGCAAACATCACCACAGCACTACACTATGACGTCATACAACTACCAAAACGTACCCAGAGGAAGAGATCACTGTCCTGGGCAGGTTCTCCTTCCCCCGAAGCCCTCAGGCCCCAGAACTGCAGACTCCCTTCTCTGCTGTGTCACTAGATAAACACACAGCAAATCCATGGTGTGTTTTCTTCTGCCCAGCCATGGACAGGTGCCCAGAAATTCTCCTTTACACCTGACTGCTGGGCTGTTCCCCCAAGAAGTGCTACCAGACTTTGAGGACTGGGTCAAAACCAGTCACCAGAACCACAATGTGCCTGTGTCCACTGACTGACCATTTGTCTCACCAAAGAAGACTTGGGTATTTAGGATGCAATCAGGAAACCTGCGAAAATAAGAGCAAACCTGGGGATGGTGGCAGGAAAGAAAGGAATGACAGCAGAGTGAAAAACAACTGGAAGCAGAGGAACAAATCCATGAACAAGGAAGCCTGATTCCACTGCTCACTGCCTTGTGACTTTGGGAAACCTCCAAGGATCTCAGTTTCCCTATTTGCAAAATGACCCCACGAAATCATCTATTTTCATCACTGTGGCAAAGATTGACACAATGTACATGCTCAGTATGCACAGCCCAGGATTATGACTTACTTCTTCCCCTTTCACGTGATTCACCCAGGTCTTTGTTTCCTATGACAGTGGCCAGTCCATAGAGGGCAGTCTTGGGTGGGCTCTCTTCATGGACAGAGTTCATCTTCCTCACACCTCAGAGATGGCTAGATGCTCAAAACCACTCAGTGTTGGTCTCTTTGGTCAGAGGTACTGAGTAACATTGACTTTAATTTTCCACTCACCTTTCCCAGAATTCTGTCAGTGTTATGTAGCTGGAGTGATGGGAACCAAAACTGCTGGACTGACATTCCCCTGACAACAAACATCATCGAGAGGGTACTGATTCCCCGGATAGCATCAACTCAGTGTTATATATTGAGTTTTTCTTTTAACATTCCACTGAGTTTAAAGTATTGTCATTAGGTCAAAAAATTTAGAAACAGTGTTGTTTTAATTAACTGGGGCCTTCTAGTCTAGAAAGCAAGATATTCCCAAATGTTTTGTATCGACCCTGAGTTGCATGACTCACCTGCATCTGATTTGGGATTTCTAGTCGTGGCAACTACTAATTAGTGAGGACTAAATTCTAAATTGAACTATAAATGGGACATGAAAAGTGTCAGGCTAATTTTTGACAACAATTTGTATTTTGTTTTCTTTGGTTCCAACCTCCCCATTTTACCCAATTCTAAACAAGAAACCAGACAAAAAGAGTATGTGTCTCCTGATGTTTTAAAAAATCATATGCTCTGAAAAACTGTGCTGATGGAGGTTGGGATGCCCACTCCATACTAGATAGCTGTGTTTTCACAGGTGGCTTCAAGAAGCCCCTACTATCAGACTCCGGGACATGCAGAGTCCCTGAGTACTTCTATGGAAAAGAAGCAGGGGCTTTAACAGGAGCCCCAAGGAGCAGGCAGCTCCACACATGTGCTTTGCCCCTCACCCACCATCCACTGCTGTGGTTGCCAGCATGGGAAGAGAGGCTTCTCTTTGAATTTGCTGCCTACCCTCAGGACGGGAATTTAGAATTAGGCTTACGTTAACTTTGGGCAGGTTGAAGAGTTTGACATGACAAGGCTGCTGTATTCAAGAACTTATGCCAACTGTGGCTACCTCATAGAACCTGTTAAAGATATCCCACCTGAGGCTGGAGGCTCACCCAGAAACTTTGGTAGCACACACCTGTTCCTAATCACCACCCAAAACTCCAGTAACATGGGGTCTCTGGATTTTATATTATATTTAAATTATTGCAAAGATTTTTCCAATTTATTTTTAAAAGCTATAAAAATAATATGGAGAAATTAGTATATACATTACTCAGATTCATTTAGTATTTTCCTCTCCATCTCTCTTTCTCCTCTCTACTTCCATCCCCCCTCACCCATCCTCTTTCTGCCTCTCTCCCTGCCCTCCTGTGTGTATGTGTGTTTCTATATATATTTTAAATATATGTGTGTATATAGATTTTACTGTACCATTTTAAGGTAAATTATACACAGTATAGCTTTTTAATCCTAAATGCCTATGTACATACTTTCTAAGAAATGAGTCAATCATAGTACAACTAGGCATCCACATTGACACAGTGCCTGTATCTAATCTAACATCCACAGTCCCACTTGGCTATTTTATCTAAAAATGCCTTTACAACCTTTTCACATCTGGGAAACATCCAGCCTAAGCTCCAGAATTGCATTTATGGGTTTTAGGCAGGTCTAGAACTGCAACATTTCCAAAGTCTTCCCTTGTTTTTTTATGACACTTTTTCTGTTCTATATTCAACCCCCCAACACATTTCACATGTGTGTAAATATGAATGTTCCTCATTCTGTGGATGTCTGGTATGTCTGGTATGGTTAGACTGAGGTTTTGGGTCTTCAGCCAGTGCTCTACATGAGCACTGTTGTTTCCTTCTCAGAGTCTCACATCTATAAACACACAATGTCCATCTGTCCATCAGAAATTATTAGAATTTTAATCTTGTAGTCAAGTGGCTGCTGAATCATTCTTCAATAGCCCAATAATTTTGTTTTTTTCCTTGCAAGAATCAATGCACAGTAGCATTACACAAACAATATATTCTTCATCAAAATCCCACACTTGCTTGTCTTTGTAGGCATAGATGATTCTTGCCTGACCCCATCTTTACCATGATGGTTGCCCTCCTACAGTACCTCCATATCCGAAAATTGAGAATTGCTAGATAAATATTCTATATAGAAGTCATGCAAGGAGACATTATCAGTGCTTATGAAAACAGAAAAAAGTCACATTTTATCAAATATTACTATATGCACACCCTTTACATATAATGCCCCAATGAACATCCATAAGGTAAGAACTTGCATTGACTTTAACAGATTAGTACATTGAGGCTCCAAGTGATGCTGTAATGGACATACTGTCACACAGCTAAGGGACTCCAGTATGACTTGAACCCAGCTCCACCTGATTCAAAAACTCTTTACACTCTCTGCTCTGGTAGGTAGCTTGTGATTCGCTCCAATGTGTGTTCAGTCTGTTAAATGCACTGATCACCCTGAATGTCCACTGAGCACAGACACCACATGCCAGTGTCTATTCTCAGAACTTTGGTGCAGTACAGCATGTGCACAATTCTCAAAGAATGGCCGGGAAAGGCCTGGCCAACTACCCAAATGGATCCAGTGGTTGCAGTACCCATTAGCATTTGAAGTTGGTGAATCTCCGTGGTCTGTGATCCACACTCCAGGGCCTACCATAAAACTAATAAGCAGCCAAATTGTGGCAAGACAAATTCTGCTTAGGCTCCTTCCACACACCTGCCTTGCTTTTCCAAAGTACTCAACAAGATACTTGTCTACTCCCATAGTTTTCACACTACAATGTCCCCTATTATTCTTTAAACCAAATTACAGTTCTCCTGGAGTCAGGCATGGTTGCACCAAGAAACAAGGGCAGTAGTCTAGTTTAGAGTGGATCCCACTCAGATATATAAAATTAACACTAGCAGTGGGTTTAAAGTTGTTAACAAAGCAAAAAGAGGAGACCATTTATGGAGCAAGGCTGGGTGGAAAGAAATAATTGGATTAATTTCATGGGACCTTGTGCTGTTGGACTCCCCTTTGCCTGATAAGTACAAGATATTGACATGCAACCTCTCAGAGCTGGTGAAGTCTGAGTGAAGCTGGCTCCACCCTTCAGCTCCAAGGGTAGATACTTACCTTCAACTTGGCTAGTCAAGGCATCCAACTGCACCCCAGCCATAGTGTTTGGCTCAGCATCAAAAATATAATCCAATCCAGTCCAAAAAACCTTGGTCCAGGACTTTATGAAGGAATAAATGAGTTCTTTTTTATTTCTCTTAAGGACAATGTAACAGAAGCCACCACATAGAGTTTACATAAGAGTGAAACCAAGACAAGTGCAAATGGAGCCAAGAGACAGGGGTTAGAGGGAGGGCTAGGCAACCTGAGGATATAACTAGTTCATTGAATCCAGCTGTGGCCCACATAAAAGCTATCCTTTGAGTTTTCCTGATTTCTGACTCTCAAAATTAGATTTTATGCTGGAATTAGCTCAGTTGCTTTTAGTCACATGCAACCTAAGAAATCTTAACCAGAAAAGAGAGAGGGGAGGGGGGGAGGCGAGATCAGAAAAGCTTTAAAATGAATTCAGACTGGTAGCTGTCAAAAATAAAGAACACATGGTATAAAATGTATTCACAAGAGAAAGATGTCACTTCCAATAGAGCAACCAGAGAAAGCAGTGTCACAAATTCCTAATAAATGTGTAGGAACATCTGTCAGACCTCTCCTCTTCATCAAAGGGATGCAATGGGGTGGGATGGTGTTGGAAGAAAAGGCGGACAAAAGCAACAAAAAGAGAACAGGGCTGCAAAGGCATATAGCATTTCAATTCAGTTCCTGGCATTGTTTTGCTAATAGACCTGAAGTATTTATCTCCAATAGTTAAAGACATAATCATGAGACTCTCATTAAACCCCCAAAATAACACCTCAATAAAGTCTGATCCCTAGTCTGTTCCATTTCCCAGTGTTATCCAAAGTGTGTTTTTTACATTTATTTCAACAGGATGAGGATCAGGCCAGCACTGGGGAATGTGAATAGTCAGATTAGGATCTATGGAGACAGGTTGAGAATTGGGGAATGTGAATAATCAGATTAGGATCTGTGGGGACAGGTTGAGAATTGGGGAATGTGAATAGTCAGATTAGGATCTGTGGGGACAGGTTAAGAATTGGAGAATGTGAATAGTCAGATTAGGATCTGTGGGGACAGGTTGACAATTAGGGGTTATACCTTGCTGATAAGCAGGAGGAGGGCAGCCTGGAGACAGGAAGAGAGGTATGTGTTTGAGAGTAAGAAGGAGATATCACTCCAAGGGATAACAAGGAAGATGACTCGAGTGAAGAAAGTCTGAGCAGATGATGCCATTTGCACAATCAGAAGAGAGACGTTGGGGCTGGGCAGATGGCTCAGTGTGTAAAACACTTGTCACATAAACACAAAGACCTGAATTTGATTTCCTAGGACCCACATAAACATGGACATGATAGCATGTATCTATAACCCCATTGCTCTTACAGGGAGGTGGGAAGGAATATCCCCACAGGCCTGTGCAACAGCTAACTTGGAGCGCACAGCATCCAGCAGCAATTAGAGACTCCATCACAAATGCGGTTGAAAGCAGGAACCAGTACCTGAGGTTGTCCTCTATCCTCCACATGTATGTTATGGCACATATGTACTCAGATATTACACACACATCCTACACACAGATTGTACACACTCACACAACATACACACACATCATTCACATACACATCATGCACACAAATACTAAGGGAGACAAGAAAAGAGGATTAGAAAAAACCAAATTAATCACTTTGTAAAGAATGTCTGAGAGCCCATCACATGCCAGGCACAGTATTCTGCCCACAAAAGCAGCTGAGAACAACAGAGCAAAAGCCATGGCAAAGTGATGGGTAATGAGAATAAGCAACAAAGTGCAAGCTTAGCAAAGGAAAAGAATCCATATTTGAGTGAAGAGATGAAAATCCATGCTTGGAGAGGTGAGCATGGGCTCACAAGTGGCAAGACATCAAGCACCTGACACTTCTCACTCATTTCTATCTTTTGCTCACTCTTAGATGTTGGATTATTCTCCTGTTCTCGAGAATTGCAAAGAGAGGCCAAGAGAGGCCTAACAGTGGTGACTGAACAAAAGATTAAAAAAAAAAAAAAAAGCATATGACCTTCAGGAAAAGAAATGCCAGACTGAAAGTGTGTCCAGAATGACTGGATGAGATGACAGGCCCCTGAGCAGGTTGTCTCCTGACCTGATGAGGCTCACCAGGCCCAGATTTAAAGCCATGAAGGTTCCTTCCTTGTGCTAGTCCTGAGTCAGGAATGTTAAGTTCAGTTTAGTCTTGAAGTTTCTAAATGTTCCTAACCCATTCTCAAGAGAGAGAGAGAGAGAGAGAGAAGGAAGGAGGGGAGGGGAGGGGAGGGAAGGGTAGGGGAGGGGAGTGGAGGAGAGGAAATTGGGACAATGTCTTGCTTACCTCAGCCTGCAACTGAAGTGCAGGGCTGGGTGGGTTTGGAGACAAACCTGCATTTAAAGGCTGGCTCTGCCATTCACTGAGAACCTTGGCCATAGTCTCAGTTACTTTCTAGAAATGGAGACGTTAGAATGACTTTCTCTGTAGTAACAGAAGAAACAAAGCACATGTGAAGTATGTAAAAGACACAGAAGTATTACAGTAAAGACAAAATTGAAGTTCTTATTGGACATGATGCATGCCTATAATCCCAACACGCAAGGTACTAAGACAGGATACTAAATCTGAGGACTGCCTGACTAGGTACCAAAGACCAACAGAACATTGGCTATATGGTTAAACTTTCTCAACACAAAAACAAAGTAAAAAGTTGGGCCTTTATATTTATTTATTCCTTGTATTGTTCCAAAGAAATGATTCAAGGCAGCACAGTAAATGTTTTGACTGGATCCTCAAAATGCAGAAATTGGATATTGAGCTCCCACAGAAAAGATCAAAAAAGAAACGAGGGGAAACTGCCTATAGTGAAATTCTTTAGGTTGTTTTTAAAGTCAATTCTTTGAGTTTGCATTTCAGCCTATCCTTGAAAGGAGGAGTTTGAAAACACAGTTAGAATAATGGATGCTTCTCGGTAATGAATATCAGTGAACTGGTCATCCTTATCCTTCTCTTCTCCCCTGCCCCTCACAACTTCATGCATGAAACAGTCCTAAGTGATGGACTGGAGGTGGGGTAAGAGACACTCAAGAACAGTTAGAACACCTAAGGGTAACTTCTGGCTAGTGCTTTGCCAACATGACACAATCTCAGGTCATTGACAAAGAGGGAATTACAACAGAGAAGATGCCCCCACCAGATTGGCCTGTGGGCAAGCCTGTTGGTATTTTCTTGATTAATAATTGGTATGGGAGGGCTCAGTCCATAGGGGGTGTGCCACCCTGGGAAAGTGGTCCTAAGAGGTATAAGAGACCAGGCTAAGCAAGCCACGGGGAGCAAGCAGTACATTCCTTCTACAGAGCCACATTGGAAAAGCCCACTGGACAATCTAATCAATTTGTCATGTGCTGCCTTAGTCATTTGTTATTTCTAGGAAGTGACATCATTAGCAAAGCAATGTATAAAGGAAACATTTAATTAGGGACTTGCTTATATTTCAGAGGGTGAGTCCATGACCATCATAGTGGGGAGCCAGGCAGCAAGCAGGCAGGCATAGCCATGGAGTAGTAACTGAGAGTTTGTACCTGATCCACAGACACAAGGCAGAGAAAGCAAAAGAGCCAGCTGGGCCTTGTGTGGCCTTTTGAAACCTTAAAACCCACCCAAAGTGACATATCTCCAACAAGTCTGTACCTTCTAGTAATTCCGAAACTTTTCCAACAACTGCAGCTCAAGCATTCAAAAATGAGTCTGTGGGGGACATTTTCTTCCAAACCACACGTGCATGGCAAAAATTCTCAAGAATATACATGCAAAAAATATTAATAGCACTTTTAAAACCTTATGTTTTATGACTGACCTATTTTCACTCCAGAGATGCAGGGACAGTTCAACATAAACAAATCAATTAATAAGATATATCACATACATACATTCAGGGACAGAATTACATGATCATCTTAATAGATGAAGAAAGCCTTCTGAAAAAAATAAATATCCTTTTCTGGTATTGAAAATACTATAAATAGAAAAAATATACATTAACATAAGAAAGGCTATAACTAACATTATACCAAGTTGGTGGGAACTGGTAGCATTTATTCTAAATCAAGAATGTCTGCTCTTCCTTGATATAGTGTTTAAAGTCTTAGGCATGGCAATAAGGCAGGAGGAAGAAAAGAAGGGCATGCAAGTAGGAAAGAAGAAAGTCAAAGTATTCCTATTTGTGGATGGTGTGATCCTGCATGTAAAAGACACTATAGACCCCACCAACAAAGCAGAGTAGGAATTGTGTGGAAGGAAGAAGTCTAAAAGTATAGGGAAAGAGGGATAAAAAGAGGGTTATATAAGGAAATGAAAGACAAATATCATGAGTTTATTCTCATGTGGCATAGAGACTTAACTACACATCATCAAATGCATACATAGATATGACAGGAAAAGACAGTAGGTACTGTTCAGGAAAGGGAGAGTCTTGTGTAATGATGCAGATAAGAAATGTTGACAGGGTGCAGTAAATATGAGCAAATTATAAAGGTATTTGTGTATGAAACCATGATAATGAAGCATATTTGTACATTGACTAAAGTCAATCAACCAATCAATAAGAGTGTGCCAGCTGGGGCAGGAAAACCAGGTCAATTGATAAAGTACCTACCATATACAAAGCACATATAAAGTACTGAGTTTCAAACCCAAGTACCCATGTAAAAGCATGACCTATAACTCTAACTCTTCCTGAGTTTGGATCCAAAGAACCCATGTAAGAGCCTGACCTCTAACCCTTGCACTTCCTGAGTTTGGATCCCCAGCATCCATGTAAAAGCAAAAAACCTCCAACCCTAGCAATCAAGGACAGAGACGGGTGGATCCTAGAGTTCAACATCCAGTCAACTGGTGAGCTCCAGATTCAGTGAGAGGTCCTGACTCAAAACATAAGGAGGCAAGTGAAAAGGAAGATACTTGGCATCAACCTCTGGCCTCCCACATACATGCACACACATATCCTACACACGTGTGTGTGTGCACATACATGTACATGCACACACACACGCATAAATGTATAAACCAATAAAAAAGATATCCCTTTATACGAAGCTAGTAATTGGCCTAGAAGTATGCATGTGACTCATTTTTAGCCAATGAAATTTCTAAGAGTAACTGTTGAATCAACCATTTTGTCAACATTAAGTGGGGAACTACAGAACAAAAGCTGAGAACTGAAAGCTTTTGTCAAATAACATTAAACACAATGACGTGGAAAAGATACACTGGCCAAGTAAGTCTGTGCACCACCCACAATGGACTGGGCCCTATCACATCAATCACTAATTAAGAAAATACCCTATAGGCTTGCCTATAGTCCAATCTTATGGACAGATTTTAATTGAGATTCCCTCCTCTCAGATGACTTTACCTCATGTCAAGTTGACATAAACCTATCCAGCACACACGCACTGCTTTTCTATATGATGACAGTCACTTCAGGGCTCAGCTATTAGCACAACGGACCATGGCCACTGTCAAAGGGGATATGTGAGAACTATCTTCAGTCCCAGGCATCCACTGGAAACGTGGTTCCCATGGATGGTTAGGAGCTACTCTAGTTGCATCATCAATAAGAAAGAAGCCGACCAATCATTAACAAGATCAATTGTGTTGATTCCAAAATTGTGGTGTCAGTCTAGTTCGGAGAAGTCAAAAGTGAAATGTCTCAAGTCTAAAATCACCAATCCTCAGTGTCCCCATCTAGTGCCTGCTGCTGCCTCATTTCCAGAAGGAAGATGTGAGCACCACTCACATTACAGAAGACAGGTGGATCATGAAACAGAAGTGGATGTACAGCTCAGCACAGCAGGAAGGCGTGGTGTACAGTTAAATCTCAGGGGACTTCAAGGTCTAAGCCACCTCAGCAACACCTACAATGCTACTCACATTTTCAGCTGTGGAACATCTTATTCAAATGAAATTTTACACAGAACCCTAAAATGAATATATTACACGGTTTATTTTTAAAGTGAAACCTTTCATATTTATTACAAGGTGAATTAGAAACTCCTCTGCTGAACATAAAACTTTCAGTTATGGGTAATGATAATCGTGTATCTTACAAGAGAAAAACAGCCACTGTATCCCTGTCCTGTGTTGGTTATGTATAATTGAGGAAATACCAATTGGTGGTTCTAAGAAAGGAGGAATTTATAAGTAGGAAATTGGCATTCCTGTTAACATTGTGAGCTCAGAACACTTTAAAAATTGAAACAATAGAAGGGCATGGTGGCTCACTTCCATAAGCTCAGCACTCAGGAAGCTGAAGCAAGAGAAGCACAAAACTGAAGTGAGCTGAGCTGCACAGTAAAATCCTGTCCCCAAAGATAAACAGAAACAAAATGAAATAATAGTAGCATCATTCCAGTATCTGCTATAGCTCACCATGAGACATAAATTGATGTTTACAATTACCAGTGTGTAAAAAGTATATTCATGAGCAAATACATGCATAATGTAATGTTTAAAAGTTATAATATATTTTATATCTGATGTTTACATCTCTATTATTTTTTAACTTTTTAGCTACTTTTATTTGTGCAGGGGACACATGTGTGTGCCACAGTGAATATGTGAAAGTCTAAGAACAATTTGCAGAATACTGTTGCTTCCTTCTACCATAGGTGCCAGGGACTAAACACAGGTCATCAAGTCTTTCCTCTCTGAGCCATCTAACTGGACCCATGTTTCTATAATTCTTCAAGCCATCTTGAGAAGGTCTTAATATGCTGTAGAACCATTTACAAATTAATACTCAAATCACATTCTTTTGTTTTATGGGTGAAGAATTCAGACTCCCAAGTGGGAGACCTTTGTTTCTGTCACACATTTGGAGATGAAGATGTAGAAATAAATGCCAGAGCTTTGTGCCCTAGTGTAAAGTATGCTTAAAACATACTACAGTAGCAAGTGAAGTGTTCCCGTCCACATAGGGCAAGAATGCAAATGCAGTCATTTCACCAGAGGAGGCCAGGTACCTTGACATGGATTTTTGAAGTTAAAAAAAAAAAAAAAAAACAAATAACTCTGAATAAAATTCCTTGCAAAAAGTACTCATTCCCAGCCCTGACAGTGTTCCATCCATGGTGTGTCAGGAAGGTTCATGCCAGGTCTCACAAACAGGCCCATCTGCTACAGCCAACACCTTTTTCCAAGATTGAAACATTCCTTCCTGTAGGAAGCTCCTTAAACTGGAAAGTAAACAACTCAAAATAGCTTCAGGAAGTCCCTAAAACTGACCAGATTCACTAGGAGCCTCCCTGCCAGAGTAAGAAATAAAAGCTGAGAGTTCCAACTGTCCAATATGCTCCAGCTTCCCAGCTTTTGTGAACTGTCACCCATGCTGGAGTGGGCTCTGGTAATGCAGCTGTCTGAGTCTTTTTGACTCCTGTGAGTAAACCTAGTAACACTCATTGGTTCACCAAGTTGGACTTTGGTAATATCTGCCATGTGTTCCCTATCTGGAGTAAATACATGTGTGTGTGACATCTACCCAGGAAGAGTTTTGTCACACAACACTGCCATAGCCAGAGCCTTTCTCTCCATAGCCCATATTTTGTACTTCCTCAATAATTTTTACCAAACTAAAGTTTGAAGTCAATTGTGTTTGAAAAAATGAAAACATTTTTCCTTTGTTTTCACCACATCAACACAGAAGATTTCTGTAGCTTTATAAGGTTTGAAAATTCCCTACCTGCCAGCAAGTAAACAGTCCTCAGAAGTGGACAAAAACTGGTCTACTTATAATCCAGTTCAATTCTGACACTATTTTCCTATGTCACAGGTTAAGGACTCAGTCCCCAACACTGAGAATTACAAGTTCCCCATTGTTCTGATGACTTGTTCTATAGGTTGGGGATCTACAATCTTTTCCTCAAATACAACAGACTTGCAGTAGTCAGAGAGATAAAGGTTCCAGAAAGATCAGCCTGGGCAGCTTACTAAGACCACACCTCAAAATAATAGCTAAAAGGAGGACTATGGATATAGCTCAGTGACAGAGTGCTTGCATACCGAGTACAGTGCCAATGTTTGCCTAACCCAGGGCTCAGTTGTTTCTATAATCATGGGCATGGGGAATCAGAAAAGAGTTCCAGAAAGTCACAAAAATAATTGCCAATAAGAAATAAAATTAATGTGTTGGAAATGATGGCTGACACCTATAATATCAGTGCTCAGGAGGCTGAGGTAACAGGATAGCTACAAACCAAAGTCTGTCTAGACTACATAGTGAGTTCCAGACCATCTCAGGCTATTGAGTGGGGCCTTATTTCACAAACAAAACAAATAAATAAGTAATAAATAAGTAAATGTTTAAAGGGACAATTGGCAGAAAGTTGGACTTAAAATTATATTTAATGGAAACAAACGTAAAGCTTCTTCTGGAGTGTTGGAAGCATCTAAACTTGGGGAGTGTTAACACTACACCACTCTGTAAATTTATTCAAAGTCACTAGAGTGTATTCTCACATGGCTTAGTTTTGTGGTACATTATAACCAGACAAAGGTGTTCATAAAATAACAAAAACATACACACACACACACACACACACACACACACACACACACACACACAAATCAAAGACGCTAGCATGCCTGTTGAATGGTAGAATAACCATAATTTCATTAAGTATCTTAACACAAAAGATAACAAAATAGGAGTGAAATGGTTTTCACACTTGATTCTGACAACTGGAAGAGCCAATTAAACAACATTTTAATGAAAAGTGACAATCAGATAATAAATGTCTTACAAACACTAAAAAAGGTAAGAGCTAAACAAATACAACTATCAAAAGACCCACCCTAAGAAAGAAAAAAAAATCTTCTTCACTAAAAAATACTAGTATGTCAGAAAAAATAACAAAATATAATAATTATAATGAAATTACATTAATATTTCCAATATTAAAAAATTAAAATGTCAGGTTGTGTCAAAAGATAGTGTAAGGATAAGTTTTAGAATGCAGTTAGGAGTTATGACAGCCTAGTAAGATGGCAGTAGTAGCTTCTCCTCTACAATAAGTCATCTCACTAGCCCTGGGTAGCTGGTCTGGTACCACGCATAATTTCCCTCCTGGTGAATGGACCTTAAGTCCAGCTCTTCTGGAGTTATATACAGCTGCTGGCTACTGCCAGGATATAAATGTCACTATTGCATCCTTAGGACTATCTTGCCATGTCAGTTATTGTGGTTCATAGATGCTGTGGCTGGATAGGACTGATTGTCCTTCCCTTGGCTCCTATATAGCACCTTCTGGTACTATGAAGGCTAGTCCTCAAGTGGGAGGCTTTCAGGTGAGATTCAGCTAGAATCTTCTCAGTTTATTCCCCCACCCCCCGCCCAGTTTTTCCAGACAGATTTCTCTGTATAGTTCTATCTGTCCTGGCACTCATTCTAGTTCATGCTGGCCTCCGCCTGCCTCTGCCTCCCAAGTGCTGGGATTAAAGGTGTGCACTACCACTACCCTTAAGTCTTATTTCCAAAGTACCCAGTATCTTCAGTAGTAGGGACTTACCTTCCACCGCTGAAAGGCAACAAATGGTGACTGTAATAACATATATTGTTTAGGGACCACTTGAACTACTTTGATCAACAGCTCTGAGGTGTTCTATACATGGTACTGGAATTTTTGTTAGGGAAACTATGAATCTCATAAAGAACATTGTCAGCCCAAGTCTCATGACTTCATTTAAGATATGTAATATAGATATTTTTAGGTAAACAGATAATAATATGTTTTCTTGGGGTTTTATCAAGCAACCTTGGTGTTTTTTGTCCCTTGTTCTGGTCTCTCGTTCTGTATTGACCTCTTTCCCCTACCTGCAGTTAAAGCCCCACTCCCCATTTTTTCCATTTTCTCCTTCATATCACTTGTATCCTGCTATTCCCTTCTCTAGACCATCCCTTTTAATTTTCTGGTTTCTTCGGCTACTGCAAGTTGTAAAATCACAGCTGACACTGTGGAACTGAGAACTGAAAATGAGAAAGAACAGGCAAGGTTTGTCTTTCTGAGTCTGGGTTACTTCACTCAATATACTATTTCTTAGTTCTACCCATTTACCTACAAATCTCACGACTTCATTTTTCTTTGCAGCTGAAAAGTATTCCAGTGTATATATGTACCACATTTTTATTATCCATTCATCTGTTGAACAGCATTTAAGCCATTTCTATGTCCTGGCTGTTGTGAATACAGCAGAATTAAACATGGCTGAGCAAGTATCTTTGGAGTAGGATGTCAGTTCCTTTGGGCATATCCAAAGGAATAGTATAATGGAGTCATGTGTAGACTTGGTTTTAGCTTTTGAAAATTCCCCACACTGATTTTCAGAGTGGCTACATGAGTTTGTAATCTCACCAACAGTAGTGAATGAGGGTTCTCCTTTTCCCACATCCCACCAGCATTTGTTGTCAGTTATTTTGTTGATATTAGCTATTCTGACGAGGGTGAGATAAAATCTCATAGTTGTTTTAATTTGCATTCCCCTACTTACTAAGAATGAGAGATAAATGGATAATAGAATATTAATTTCAGTTAACAAATATGTATGGACTGGACATTGGGGATGTATGTTATACCTTATAATTTTCATAATTGTGGCCTTAATTATTTAAAAAAAAGAATTATGAGTTCTGGGAGAAGGGGGAGAGAGTGGGAGGGTGGGACCAGGAGGGGTGGAGGGAGGGGACTGTGATGGAGATGTAACTTGAAGTAATAAATAAACATTGTTTTTTAAAGAGAGATTTCTTACCCACTTTTATTTCTCCTTTTGTGAACTCTCTCCATAGCCCATTTTCCAATTTTGGTCATTTGTTTTCTTGACTGTTTTGTTGTTGTTGTTGTTGTTGTTGTTGTTGTTGTTGTTGTTTTAGGTTTTTTTGGGGGGTTGGGTTTTTTTAATATATATTCTGAATATTGATTCTGTCAGATGTATAGTTGGAACAGGAAAACTTCATGTTCAACAATATGGCTGCCTAAACAAGACCAGAATGTTTATGATAATACCAAACTGACAAGCTACTGAGAAAGAGAGGTTCTACCCCTAGACAAAGAACTACCAGTAACTAACGATTGTTGAGGGAAAAAAAATTAGTCTCTCCCAAAAATGAAACCCCTATTTAGTTATCAAATACAAAGTGGTCAATCGAGAAATCATATACACAACAATGCTAAACAAACTCAGTAGATTGTATTGATATATTTAGTAGTAAGAATGTATACATATGAAATAATAATAGTCAATCAATTTGAAAGGAAATAGAGGAAAGTGGACACGATTAGAAACAGTGGACATCTGAGAAGTTAGAGAGAGGAAAGAGAAAGAGTAACATGATCTCATTATATTTTAATTAACATTATAAATTAATTTTTAAAAACCAGTATTTCTAAAACAAACAGGACAGGAACAAAAGAACAGGAAACTTAAGTTCTTAGTCTGACAAAGAAGCTAAATATTTCCATCCAAGAAGTTCATTTAAAATTTTTTGTGACAAAAAAGTAATAATAATGTGATTATCACATTTCAGTGAGAAGCAAATGTTGATTACACAGCAGCATGCATAGATAATCTGTGCCAGATAGAGTGTGTGTGTGTTCACATGTAGACACCCAATGGAACTGGGTATTCCAAAAAAGGTATGCTTGCTAAAATTTGGGAAATTATAATGTTTTGGTAATGAGTCTATTTGGTTTTGTTTAGTAATGAACCTATTTTAGAAATAAAATGATAAATATCATTTAAAGGTACTTACCCAGAGAATCATTTTATACTGAAAAAGTAAAGTTAATAATAAATATATAATTTCTATTAATTCTAACAAAGTAAATTACAATGTGCTAAACTATACATAAAACAAAAACTGAAATCAAAGAGAATCTAAACAAAAAACAGAACTAGAGAGATAGGTCAGCAGTTAAGAACACTGACTGCTCTTCCAAAGAACCCAGGTTCAAATCCCAGCACCCACATGGCAGTCTGAGACAGTCTGTAATGGTCAGGTGTGGTGGTGTACACCTTTAATTCCAGCACCCAGGAGGCAGGGGCAGGCAGATCTTTGTGAGTTCAAGGACACCCTGGTCTACAGAGTGAGTTCCAGGATAGCAAGGGTTACACATAGAAACCCTGTCTCAAAAAACAAAAAAAAAAAAAGAAAGAAAGAAAGAAAAGAAAACAAAGAAAAACCCCAGAAATCTCTCATAAGTAAGTAATTTCCATCAGCTCAAACAGCCAAGATAGTAGAGAGACCTGGATAATAGTGCTGCATAACTACTACTCTGTGTAATTGGTCTGGATTAGAATATGTTTAAATTATAATTCAAATCAGAATGTATTTAAATTAGGATGTTTTCAAAGTAGAATGCTTTACTACCACTAGAATATTTACAAAAGAATAATTTAGAATTAAAGAAACTACTCTTGCTTTTTGGGGGTGGATGAATTTTTATTGGAGTATATTCATCATATACAGTGTTGAGTTTCACAATGTTAATTTCTTTCAACTACATCATATCCTTGATCATCTCAATAAGTCCTCCCATCCCCCCTTTCTTGCTTTCCCTTCTCTAGCATCACACACAGTAGCATAAGAAAAGACCTACTTGTACATGAACAGAGCAGGCAGTCTGAAAGGCAGTCATGTGTCTGTATTCAGGGGTACAACTTTATTAACATGTCAGTGCTTTGAAGAAGTGCAGAAAGCAAGAAATAAATTAGGGTGAACAAATTAAATCTCTAGCTCTTTACAAGCTAAATTTATCTCAAAGATTTCAACATAAAAATTCAAGTACATGAAAAATGCTTATGTGTATTTTCTTTTCTTTTATATTTTTATTTTTATTTTTTTGTTTATACCACGTCTGTACATGTGCTTGCAAGTGTGTATTTGTGTGCACACGTATATGGAAGCCAGACACTAACACCAGGCATCATCTGTTATCATTCTTCACTTTAGTTTTTGAGACATGGTCTTCCATTGACCCCAGAGCTTACCAATTGACTAACACGCTCCAGACACCTGCCTATTTCTGACCCCATCCCAGTACTTGATTTGTAATCACTCCGCCACACCCAGTTCTCATGCTTTCACAACAGCCACATTTTTTTTACTCAGTCATCTCCCCAGCCAATGATGCATCTTCTCATCATCTTGTCAATGTAGGTATCTAGACAAGCATCATAAACTTAAAAAATAACTAAACCTGAACATCTGAACACAAAACAAAGCTAAATGGCACCCTTACAAACTATAACAATTATTTGCAGTAACTATCATCAATGTTTAATAGTCCTAACACATAAAAATATCATGCTATAACCTAACATGGTGACCCACTTACCTGAAACCGTAGAATTCAGTAGGCTGAGTTAAGAGTCACAAATTCAATGCCAACCTGGGCTTTAGACCAAGACCCTATCTCTCTCTCTCTCTCTCTCTCTCTCTCTCTCTCTCTCTCTCTCTCACACACACACACACAC
>CAJQZJ010032648.1:581776-640174 GCA_907164525.1 Lophiomys imhausi | reverse complement strand
CACACACACACACACACACACACACACACACTCACACACTCACACACACACACACACACACACACACACACATACACACTACACCACACCACACCAAGATGTTTATGTAAATCAGAAAAAGACATCCTACTTCAAAAACTGCTATGAATAAAAACATACTATTTATGTTGCTTATGGTGGTGTAGGCCTGCCATCCCAGAATTCAGAACCCTAAGGTGAGACTTTATGAGCCTGAGAACAATCTGAGACTCACAGCAAAACCCTGTAGCCAATTGCTAATGACTCATCATCATACCCATAGATTAGTACATCTCCACCCTCAGAGAAACATCTATTTGGTGGTTACACAGAGACCCAAAACTGGCCAAGGTGCAGAGAACAAAAGTCAGCATAAAACTCAGCCCTATAGGGAGTATACCACCACACCCACTCTTCCCAAAGCTCAGAGAGCAGTGGGGAAGATGGGGTAAAAAAGATGGTAAGAGACGGAGGTGATGGTGAGTCGAAGGAAACAGTGCCTTCTTATCTCCTGCAGGTGTGAGCCCACAGTGCTATTTGACAATACGCACAAGAGCTGTGCAAGTCCAGGCCAGACCAAATGCCATCATGGAAAGAGGGAGTGGACATGAAATCTCACCCCCTACCCATTGAGCTATTGGCAACTGACAGCTGCTGGGAGAGGGAGAGAAGTTTTCTTTAAGAGTATAGTCCCTGGTAAGAGTCAGCCACTCCCCAGTGGAAAGCTACACATCCAAGAATATTTGGATAACACAATTATACTTGATGATGTCTTAAAATAAATTCTTAAAAAGACACAAGATGGGGTGAGCATGGATGAGAATATAGGTCTGGGAGGAGTTAAGGAAGAGTTACAATTGATCAAAACATTGAAATTTTTCAAAGAACTAATAATATACATATTTTTAAATTTATTTATTTATTTATTACTTCAGGTTACATCTCCATCACAGTATCCTCTTTCCACCCCTTCCAGTCCTGCCCTCCCACCCTCTACCCCCTACCTTTTCCATCCCACTCCTCTGGAGAGGAGTGTCCCTACATAACAGTCCCCCATCCCAGTTCAGTAGTCATATGAGGGCCAAGAGCCTCCTCATACACTGGGAGCCTACAAGGCAGCGCCAATAGGGAAAAGTGTCTCACTGACAGGAAAAAAAAGTCTATGTTCATGTTCCCTTTGGTGCATTCATTGTAGTATAGTTATCCTATACTATACAGCTAAAATCGACTATAAGTGAATAGATGCAATGTGCATCCTTCTGGGTCTGGGTTAGATCACTCAGGATGAGCTTCTCTAGTTCCATCCATTTGGCTGAAAATTGCATGATTTCATTGTTTCTGATAGCTGAGTAGTAATTCCATTGTGTAGATGTAATTCCATTCTTCGGTTGAGGGACATCTGGGTTGTTTCCAGTTTCTAGCTATTACAAATAAGGCTGCTATGAACATAGATGAGGAAACTTCCTTGTGATTCGGTGAGGAATCATTTGGATGTATACCCAGAAGTGGTATGGCTGGGTCCTGAGGTAGAGCTATTCCAAGTTTTCTAAGATATCGCCAGACTGACCTCCATAGTGGTTGCACAAGCCTGCACTACTACCAGCAATGGAGGAGGGTCCCCTTTCTTCACACCCTCGCCAGCATGTGCTGTCATATGAGCTTTTGATCTTGGCCATTCTGACAGGTGTGAGATGGAATCTCAGAGTCGTCTTGAGTTGCATTTCTCTGATGATTAAGGATGCTGAGCATTTCTTCAAGTGTCTCTCAGCCATTAGGAATTCCTCCTTTGTGAATTCTCTGTTTAGCTCTTTTCCCCATTTTTGATTGGATTATTTGGTTTCTTGGCATTTAATTTCTTGAGTTCTTTGTAAATTATGGATATTAGCCCTCTGTCAGATGTGGGGTTGGTGACGATTTTTTCCCAATCTGTAGGCTGCCATTTTGTTTGAATGACAGTGTCTTTTGCCTCACAGAAGCTTTTCAGTTTCATGGGGTCCCATTTATTGATTGTTGGTCAGAGATCCTGAGCTGTTGGTGTTCTGTTCAGGAAGTTGTCACCTGTGCCGATGAGTTCAAGGGTATTTTAAAAAGCTGATTCCTCCATACATTACAGCATCAATCTTTAGCCATTAGGCCCGTTTCTCTGACAGACATTGATTATAGAGCAGGAATTATGAAGGACTTGCCTACCCTGTCTTGGCAGAGCTAGGCTCATTTCTTAGTTTTGGAAGCTACGGGCCCTGTACTTCCTATATAATCAGATATATTTATCCCTCTCAGGTCTCTGAGGTGGTTGAAGAATAGATAGCTAGAGTCTCATAGTTAAATTTTGAGTTGTTTAGGAATCAAGAGGGTGTTCTGGATCTAAGAAGATGTTTTTATAATTGTGATGCAAGTTAGTATGAAAGCTGAGTTAGATATAGAACTTTAAACTCATGGAGATGGTTAGATAGTAGAATGTTAAAGTCAGGTGCCAAATACATATGGACTGGACATTGGGAATGCATGCTAAGCCATATAACTCTCATAATTGTGGCCTAATTACCTCTGTTGTTTTGTATTGTATTTATTGTTATAAGAGAAAGAACCATTTGTTGGACTGAAAGGGGGAGCTGTTGGGGGGAAAAAGATATACCTTAAAGTTAAAAAAAGGGAAGAGGATGGGGGTTTGAGGGGGAAGACAGTGGGAGGTTGGGACTGGAGGGGGGGATAGGGAGGAGATTGTGATTGAGATGTAACTTGAAGAAATAAAAAATAAATTATTAAAAAAAAGAAAAAAAAGCTGATTCCTTTCAAGGCTCAAAGATCAATGCAAAAGAGGAAGAAGAAAGATTACAACTTCAAAGAAACAGCATACCATATACAAGAGGGCAAATGCCCATATTGACTCACAGAGATGTTGACAGTATGCACAGACCTGTGCAAGCTCTAGCCAGAAAAAAAAAATCTCAGATGGAGATGAAGCACCAAATCCCACTCCTAGCCAAGTGTGACTCACAATCGATACCTTCTGGGAGTGGGGAAATCAGTTTTCTTCAATGATATGTCATTATGTATATCAACCACACTTCAGGGCCGGCTTCATGCTCAGGAGTACTTAGACATCACAAACTGGACACTATTTTGGGGTTTGGGGTTGGTTTGTTGTTGTTGGTTGCTGGATTTTTTTTTTTTTTTTGAAAGAGAGAACATTAAGTTGCATTGGCAGGAAGATGGGGGAGGATCTGGGAAGAGTTGAGGGAAGGGAATGAATACAATCAAAATATATTGGATAAAATTCTCAAATAATAAATGAATACATTAATAAAAATAAAAAACTAAATAAAAAGAAGTGTACTGTTTATAAAAAGAAGGGCAAATATCAGCTTATACATTGGAAAGATAGGTTTAAGTGACAAAATTAACTTTTAAAAAGTGGAAATCCAGGCTGCAGAGATGGCTCAGCAGTTAGCAGCAGTGTCTGCTCTTCCAGAGGACTTGGGTTCAATTCCCAGCACCCACATGGCAGCTCAGAACTGTCTATAACTCCAGTTCCAGGAGACCTGACACACTCACAGAAACATACAAACAGGCCAGTCCACATTAAATAAATAAATAAATAAATATCCTAAAAATGTTGAAATCCACCATTCATAACTTAAATAGGAAAATGTGCCTTCTATGGGGAATTACAAACTGGTACAACACTGGAGATGAAGATGGCATAAAATATGTAATTCAAAGGAAATATACCCCTATAATATAACTAGATAGCATGGATTCCACTCCCACCACCCAGAAATGTTATTTCTGGGAATTTCTCTGAAGGCAAAAAGCAGTCTTAAGATGTGGAGACTATGAGACAGTATGTTCTGTAACAGTAACAGTGCTGATGACTCTTGGAAAACAGAAGGGATTTAAACACCCAATGGTACAGAATCTAA
The DNA here is from genome assembly GCA_907164525.1 of Lophiomys imhausi. Classification (NCBI taxonomy): domain Eukaryota; kingdom Metazoa; phylum Chordata; class Mammalia; order Rodentia; family Muridae; genus Lophiomys; species Lophiomys imhausi. The sequence continues at coordinate 636,233 of CAJQZJ010032648.1, read as the reverse complement.
GTGAACCATCACACCTTAGCAACTCTCAGAAGATTGATATAAAAATACTAATTATATATTGTAGGGAGAGAAGTAAATAATAGCATAGTAATGATAGCTCATTTGAAAGAAATAATTATCAATATACCTGTTCATTAAAAACATTTTTGTTCAGGAAGATGTTTAACAAAATGGTCACATTTTGGTATTGTGGGTAGGAGCTTGTATCTTCCCTGTCAATCTTTATAATTTTTTCTGTAATCATGTGTAGCAGCATAATCATTGTTAAAACAATGAGAGGAGAGTAGTTGTAATGAAACACTGAACTAAGCTTTTTCTTCATTTAAAGAGCTCTGGCAGCATGGTAGCTCTCTCCTCACTGTGGAAGGAAGCACCATGGTTCTCATAAATGGAAAAAAGATGTGGCTTGCCAGCACCCTGAGGGACTCTTTCAGTAGGATGATTATAGCTGCTATGACAACAGGGAAGGATGTGACATCACAGAATCAACCAGTGACTTCGGTATTCCTGTCCCAACGCAGAACTCTTGATGCCAGCTGGAAATCCAGCAGAGACCTCATTAAGGGCATCTGCTCAGTAATTACCACAAGTTTCCCCTCATCACACATTCAGCTCTGAAAACAGTGCTGCCATGGAACTCCGCAGCCTGATTCAACGAGACCCAACCTCAGACTCTATAAAGCTCAGACTGACAGCAAGAGATGTCAAGTTCCAGCCATCAGTAAATACATCCTTAATCAACAGAGACCATGAGCAAGAAGCAGAGGACATTTACTGAAGCCACAATACACTAAAGCCTCAAGGTGTTTAACTAAGACATCTTACGTTGCATGTCTGCAGCAAAGTTAGATAGTGTTTCCATTAAGGAAAATCTAATATCCCTCTGATATACTGGAGAGAACGGCCAACAACAATGGCTGTACAACCCAACAGAGAGTCTGAAGCAATATCAAAATGTATAATGAATTCTCTTACAAGGAGTGCAAAGTCCCAACCCCCTAGTCACACAGCACCAGCACAGAGCCCTGCATAAAGACAGGCAAAATGGTACAGGAGAGATGAACAGACAGAAAGGTTTCAAGTCCCAGCCCTATTACTGATTCTCATGAGCCTCAGCTCCCATACCTGTAAACTAAGAATAATAATGAGCCAAAGGTTTGTTGAAAACAATGCCTAGGACTCAAACAAACAAACAAACAAAAAAAAGCTCTCTCAGAAAACCTTTATGGAAAAATTAGATGAATAGGACAGTGAATTTTTTAGTCCTTTATGAAATTTTAACTCTCAATATTTTCCTGCAAATAAAACCCACAATACCAGGAATGGGTGACTTCATTGTTAGCCGGTGAGGTCCCACAGACACCCCAACATTTCATGCTATTGCCACTGCCCTTGGTTTCCCCTCAGAACATGATGATAAGACCCTATTGCTGAAGATACCACATACTCAACCATAGAACATGGAGAAATCAAACTGGAACGGACCGGGAGCTTCACCTCTACTGGGGGGCTTTCACTACACTATACTGGAAGGTGCTGAGCAGCAAAACAATCATCAGTCTTACTCAGATGTGAGTCCTTCAAGGTACAAAATGACTGATGTGACAAGACATGCTCAGTGGTGGAATAGTGACACAAACATCATAGGAACAACTATTTTCTGATTGGAGATAACCCCTGCTCCACAAGATGAAACTCTATCTCTGTCACCAACAATTAGGCCAAGAACCTGTGGCTAAACAAGTCATAGGCCCTACAGGAGAAACTATTAGTACAATGCTACTAAATGGACATAGTATTAAACCAAATCTTAACCACTTATCGTTAAACCCACGAATCAATGCATTTCCCAGACCTCATCTATTTGCAATAGACAGTGTGACTAACAAAAAGACCCAAAATTGGCAAAAGTGCAGAAGATAAGAGACTGAATAATACTCACCCCCAAAGGAAAGATATACACGACAAACCCACCTCAAGGCTCAGGGTTCATTGCAGAAGAGGAGGAAAGAGAATGAGCCAAAGGCAGTGGGCACAGCAAGGCAGCTGGGCCTGTGAACTCATGTGACAAAACCTATACAAATCCAAGGCAGACCAAATTCCAGAATGCAGAAGGGATGTGGGCATACAATCCTGCCCTAGCAGTGGAGTGAACAGCAATGTTAGCTGCTAGGAGAGAGGGAGACAGCTTCCTCTAAGAGTGCAGCTCCTGGTAAGATGACCATGTTGCAGTGAAACAGCATGGATTCAAGAATATTTGGGTAGTATAAATTGGACTTGCAGGGTATTAAAAATAAAAATGTGGGGTTCATGAAGATTTTTTTCCCAGTCTGTAGGCTGCCATTTTGCTTGAATGACAGTGTCTTTTGCCAAACCACAAGGATGTTCCCTCATCTATGTTCATAGCAGCCTTATTTGTAATAGCTAGAAACTGGAAACAACCCAGATGTCCTTCAACTGAAGAATGGATTAAAAAAAAAATTGGGTTGAGGGTGGGAGGGTGGGAGTGGAGGGGGAATAGGGAGGGGACTGCAATTGAGATGTAACTTGAAGAAATAAAAAATAAAGGAAAAAAAAAGAATAAAGAACTGTGAACCGAAAAAAAAATTGTGGTACATCTACACAATGGAATACTATTCAGACAGCCATCAGAAACAATGAAATCATGCAATTTGCAGCCAAATGGATGGAACTAGAGAAGCTCATCCTGAGTGAGCTAACCCAGACTCAGAAAGATGCACATGACATCTATTCACTTATAATTGGATTTTGGCCATATAGTACAGGATAACTATACTACAGCCAATACACCAAGGGGAACAGGAACATAGACTTTGTTACCTGTTGGTGAGACACTTTGCCCTAGTGGTGCTGCCTTGTAGGTCCCCAGTGTATGAGGAGGCTCTTGGCCATCATATGACTGCTGAACTGGGGTGGGGGACTGATAGGTGGGGACACTCCACTCTAGAGGAGTTGGATGGAGGGGATGGGGGGTAGTGGGTGGGAGGACAGGACTGGGAGGGGTTGAAAGAGTACTATGATGGAGATGTAGCCAGAAGTGATAAATAAACATAAAAAAGAAAAAGAAAAATGACACAAAGTTGGATGAGTATGGAAGGGGGAATGGGTCTAGGAGGAACTGAAGAAGCTGGGGTAAAGATGATACAAACACATATGAAATTTGAAACTCTTGTAGAATTTTTTCTTTAGGTTTCATATATTCATTCTCTGACACACTCTCTTCCTTTCTCTCACCCCTATCCTAACCCCCATGCATGTGTCTTCCTCTCTCTGCATACTGTTAACTACTGTGATGCTAATGTATTATACTGTTCACAGTGTAGCCCTCTCCAGCCCAGAATGTTCCCAAAATATCTCCTTGACCACTTGATTCCCACCCTCCTTAGCTCAGTGATTCCTAAACAAGGTTTCACATCAAAGTCACCCCCCAGATCTTCCTGAAAGAACTGGTGCCTACACCCATTGTCCAACTGTGATATGGAGTTGATGGTGGCTACCCCACAGCCCTGTCCTTCCAAGAGCTTGAGATGTAGCTGATTCCTAAATCTACAAAACTCAGTTCAAGAACTCTGAGATTGACAGCAGGGTTATGAAATGATGCGGTCACTTTGGCAGCTCCCTAAATTTACTGTACAATCCAGTGATTCTCCTAGAGAGTCACCCAAGAAACTAGACACACATGTCCACACAAGGTCTATACATAAGCAATATTTTACTTATAGCAATATTGTTCATAATAGCTCCAAACTGGAAATAACTGTGCCTACTGTATCAGTCCCATGATCATGGGAATCTAGGATAGGATATTATCAGAGGTCATCTCTGGATAATGAGTTTCTTTTTCTGAGCTCCTAAAATTAATATGGATCATTTTTACAGCAAATGAAATTAATAATGCTATCTTTGTTTTTTTTTAATGAATTAAGTTATAAGGAAATGGACTACCTACTGAACTGGGAGCATATAAGATTTGAGCATTGTTCCAAAGAGGGAATTAATGTTCAGAAGGATACAGGAAAGCCCAGATATGAAGGAAGAAGGCTTAACACCTGGGAAGAGATGGCTGTGATGTGATAACAAGACTGTTCAACAAACACTCCCTGATTCTCCATGGAGCATGGGGAAAGTACATGTTTATAGACACACCTATGGTCTTATCACTTCCCCTTAAAATGGTTCATCAACTTTCATTGTTCTTGAAATGTTTACCAATGAAGCCTTTAGTCAGACCTCTGCTCACCTCTGCAACCTCTTTCTGATCAGGGTGTCTCTGCTACAAATCCGACAGATTGTCCCCACCCTCCAGCACCAGGGCATGGCCTGTAATTCTGCTGAGATCCACAGATGTATTCATCACACATTGCTGTACCCAACATGGCATCCAGAGTTCTCTACCATACAACAGCACACAGGTGTACCACTAATGTCTATGGACCACACTGGACAGTAAATGTCGAGTCAGGGCTGGTCCCTTTATCATATTGTATCCCTGGCACCTACCTTGGCTTTTTTTTTAAATCACATTGTATCTCTGGCACCTACCAGGATAGCTAGTATGTGGTAGGAACTCCATAAAGACTGACTCTGTGAGCAATTACAAACCATGGCCAGGAAAGGGCACTATAAAGTGTGGATCCAGACAGAAGCAAGGATCTTGGGAAGCTGGTGAACTCTACTTGGGAGGGTAGACTTGATCCCTCTAGTAAGCAAGGAAAAAGCCATAGAGGTTTTGAGACTAGCAGATTAGAAAATCTACAGTATTTGAGTGTAACTAGATGTGGTGGAGATGAAAACACAGAAAAAGAAAGGAAGAGTGGCTACAGGATCTATGGTTCAAGTAGCCTAACTTCCAGAACTGTGAGGATAAAATTTATTTGGCTATCTCCCTAAGCATCCTCTTCCTGGGAAGGACTCGGGGCCCACCTACTTCAGGAGGCAAAAGGACACAGATCTCCTTATACAGCCAGTACATATTCACCGTTAAAATGGGCCTGATGGTATAGAATCTTGAACAACAACTGAACAGTCACCCCAAAACAGGTACTCAAATAGTCGCTAAGACCAGGCTTATGGTCTTACATAGCTGGACTAAAATACATCTTTCAAACTTTTTCACAGTCTCAAACAGTTGGCTTCATAAATTATCTGAATGAGAAAGGAAGAAAAAGCCCATGTGAGAAAGTTAAGTTTCTCTGGAGGCCTGCAGACAGCTAGGAGCAGGCTCAGCTCAGAACGCCACAGACTCTCTCCCACTGGGTACTAGAACCCCTTCAATATATATATTGTATATACACAATAATATATGTATATATACATATATATATATATACATTAATGTATTAGCTTTCAACCATTAAATAATCATGAGTCATTAGATGCAGTGAGAGCTCCTAAACCTCTCTAAAGTGGGGAAATTTTAAACTAACGACTTAAAAAAAAAAGGCCATTCCCTGTCCCACTATAGCTAAATATTTTAATTTGGGTTATCTGGGTTCAAGTGGAAGTAAGACAATGCTAGCTTTGTCCAGGGACCAGAGAGCAAAAGCTTCTAAGGACTATAGGATCCCACACTCAGTAACAACAGAGAAAACACCTAAGCCTACAGAACTTCCTCCAGATTTATAAGACAGTAAGGAGTGAAGAGGGAGGGAAACGGAGCTAGGCTCTCATAAGCTCTTACAGTGGTTGTCTTACTGGGGGTATGTCTTAGCATATGCAGACAGCATCATTCCTCCTTGACAAGATTAGGAAACAAGACTCAGAAATTTAAAAGAAACAAAAGGAAAAAAGCCTGACTTTCATAAGTGTTGACTATAAGAGCTGAGCAATTCAGCTTCCAGTTTGTCTAAAAATGTAGAAAGAACAATTTTTCCACCATATGTAATACAAAATAAATTTTCAAATGATCTCTAATGGCCAAGACATCTGAGTAACAAGATACACAGCTCAGTAGGCCCAAAGGAGCGTTCCAACCGAGAATGCAAGATGAGAAGGAGGAGCTGAGCTGTACTGAGCCCCCACTTACTAGCTTGACCTTGGGTGGGTCACTCATCCAGCTGTCTGCTTTCAGTTTGAGGAACTACATGGGACTACCTCTACAGAGCCCTCTGCTGTGCTGCGGTCACCAGTTCAGACCAGCAGATCACTCTGCCTCTTTCTTCAGTAGCAACTGTGGAACCCTCCCTGAGCCACTCTGCCATGTATGAAGGAGAGGAAGCACTGCCAGTTAGAGAGGCAAAAACAAGAGTCAGAGACTCAACATAATTTGCTCTCAAGCAACCTCAGCAGCAGCATGTATGGCCTGATTCTCATGGACAGAGCCTTGAGTGGTTTGGGCCTTCATCCAACAGCTACTGCCCTCCACCAAGTGAAAATCATCTCCCAGCAGTTCTGCCTCCAAGCCACCTGGGCCCCTTGGGGAAGGACTGGTTCTCAGGCCAAGCTCCAGCTACAATCCAGCGCCCACCTGCCAACAGCCCAGGAAGTGCCAAAGGAGCTCTCCCCAAAGCAGCTGGCACCAATTACCCAGAACCAGCTGGAAGCATTTGGCTGGGGATAGTCAGGCCTCCAGATCCTTGGCCTGGGTAGAAATCTGCCTTCCAGCCTTACCAGCACTTGACATAAGTGGTTGACTTGGGTCTTGGGAGACGGCTGTGGGAAGCACTATCTGGGGAGGAGACACATGTGGGTCTGGGAGTCTTGCCTGCTTCCTGATTTCAGACTTTCTCCATCATCAGAACCAACAGTCTTCCATAACCAGACTGTGAGACTGCGCTTGGTCCCCTCACTGCTGGCCCTGAGTTATCCTCCCAAAAACAAAACAGAGAAGTCCCCATTATCCCCATTACTAATGATGAGCCCGAGGCCACAGAGCAAAAGGTACCAGGGCTACACCCAGGGCTCAGGTCAAAGCTCACTTCCTGCTCCACCTGGCATCCCAACACAGGCGAGCTCACCATTGCTGTCCTGGCAATTAAGGTCTCACTTTGCTAAACCAGCACAAGTGACATATCTTCAAAGGTGGTTGAAGGTGATGGGAGTTCTAGAGGCCCTCCAGGAATCCAGCATGCCAAGAACAGGGGGGAGGCATCAATACCCATGGGCGCCAAGATAAGTGCCTTTTTGAGGACAATGCCAATGTCAATACCAAAGCACCTTCTCAAGAAGCAGTTTATATGCGTGTCGATTCAAAGTGGACTCAGAGCTGGTTGTTACCATTTTCATATTATGAATAGGAAACAACTGGGAGCTGAGGATATATCTCAATGGCCTAGTGTCCGCGTGGCTTGTACAATCCTCAACACTGGAAAGACCTGCTGAGCTACAATATGTACAATATTGAGTAGCCGGTCTCCAGAGCTTATTCTTCCTTGACTGAAACTTTAGAAATTAACAGATTTTATTTAACTTCAAAGTCTGTTTTTCTGGAGCTGGAGAGAGGCCTCATCAGTTAAAAGTACCTATATTCTTCCAGAGGACCCAAGCTGGATTCCCAGCACTCACATGGAGACTTACAGTCTATAATTCCAGTCCCAAGGGATCTGACACCCTCTTCTGGCTTCCACAGGCACTACATAAATGTGGTGCACAGATTAAAATAGTAATAAAAATTAATTGCTCCCTCCCATCTGATGCCCCTCCAGCCCTGGTTTCCTCTCTCTGCATTAGTTAAATTTCTCATGGCTGTAACAAACTACCTAGCACAAGGCTCTAAAGTGAAGAAGGGTTTGTTTCAGCTCACAGTTTGAGGACACAGTCCATTATGGTGGGAAGTATGGCGGCTGTGCTCAAAGCAGCTGGTCACAGAGCATCTGCATCCAAGAAGCAGAAGTGAATTCTGTGCTCAGCTCACATTCTCCTTTTATTCAGTGTGAAAGCCCACCTGGTGAGATGATGCTGCCCATAGTCAGCGTGACTCTACCCACCACAATTAGATCAAATCTAGACAATCTCTCACAGCCAGGACCAGAGGTGACACTCAATTCTTTCATGTTGACCATCAATATGAACCCACACTCTCTTTGGGCATGTCTCCATTTTTAAGAGAACTTTCCTTCCTCCATGTGGGTCTGTCTTTCCCTCAGGTCTCCTAGAGATGGCTTGCTCCAAGATGATCCATAAATCACCCTGGGCCAGCAAGAAACTGTTTCCTTTCTCACAGAATCACCTCTGTGAAGGAGAGAGGGATTAAGAGAGAGAGGGGGGAGGAGGGGGAAGAGGGGTTGGCTCCTGTCTGGTTTGAAGTCTGAGAACAGCCAACATCCTCAGCTAAGAAGTAAAGCTCTAGGCAAGTCTTCACCTTTCTGAGCCTCAGTTTCCTCCTGTGTCAAATGGGGAGCTATCTCTGATAAACCCACAGTGAAAATAATTCTAAATAGAGAAAAACTTAAAGCAATTCTGCTGAAATCAGGAATGAGACAAGGATGTCCACTATCGCAAGTCCTTCTCGATATTGTGCTCAAAGTCCTGGATGGAGCAATGAGGCGAGAGAGGGGAAACTAAACGGATACAAATAGCAAAAGAAGGAATCAAACAATCCCTATTTGCAGATGACAAGACACTATACATTAGAGATCCCAAAAATACTACTAGTAAACTTCTAGAAACAACAAACAAACTCATCAATGTGGCGGGATATGGAATCAAGTTGCAAAAATCAGTTGCTTTTTTATATGTTAACAACAAACACAGAGAAAAAGAATGGAACATACTCCCATTCACAATGGTCACAACGAAAATAAAATATCTAGGAATAAACCTAACCAAGGAAGCAAATGACATCTACAGTGAAACATTTAACCTCTGAAGAAAGAGATAAAGACGCCAGAAAAATGGAAAGACATCTCATGCTTATGGATGGGTAGAATTAATATTGTGAAAATGACCATCCTACCATAAGTTGTTTACAGATTAAATACAATCCCAATCATAATCCAAGTCTCCTTCCTCACAGGAATAGAAAAAAAACTATCCTAAAATTTATTTGGAAGCACAAAAGTCCCCAGATAGAATAGGGAACGCTGAGAAAAATGAGCAGTGCTGGAGGGATTGTCATTCCAGTTTCCCACATGTACCATAGACCCTTAGTAATAAAAGCTCCATGGTACAAGCACAAAAACAGACATGTAGGCCAATGGAACAAAATTGAAGATCAAAACATGTTTACATGTAACTTTAGTCATTTAATATTTTACAAAGATTCCAAACTGAGGAAAGAGCAACCTCTTCATCAAATGGTGCTGGAAAAACATGTAGATAAATATATTTAGACCTGTATCTATCATCTTGTACAAAAACTAACTCCAAATGGATCAGAGACACAAATGAAATGCCAATACTGTTGGAAAAAAACCATAGGTAGTGGCTTACACGACAAAGGTGCAGCAAAGACAATCAGTCCCAATCTAATGAGAGGAAGCCCATGGAATCTTTGCCAACTGTGCATCTGACAGAGGTTTACTATCCAGAATATAAAGAACTAAAAAACAAAAGACCTATTCAAAGAGACAGCGTTCTCAAAAGAAGAAAAGGAAAGAAATTACCCAAAAACTTCTTTTGCAACAGACAGAGACCATTACAGAAAATACAATCAATCAAAATGCAGAGATATGAAGCCCAGTTCCAACTGACAAAACTACAACACAACTCCTGTACCCAAGGCTTGGGGACACTATATAAGAGGAAATGTAAAGACTGAAAGAACCATAAGAATAGGGAATTTTCTATGAGGTGGTGTCTCCTAGTAATGTCAGAACCTCACACATAAAACCCCACCAGTATGACTGCCTAAACATGAGCTGATCAAGAAGTACATCAAGAGACATGCTAAAGTGGATGGAAGAAAGCTTAGAAGGCCTCAACCCTACATAAAAGACTATGGACAACTAAGGAATCCAGAGAGCAGGGGAAATAGCTTTTCCCAGGGAAGAGTACCCCAACTGGTTACCCAGAACCAAATGGTAATCTCTGAAAGCATACATACAAGCAACATTACACAGACTGAGCAGGCTGTATTATATATTTAAGAATACACACACACACACACCAACAACAACAACAACAACAATTAATCACAAAAAGAGCCCATGGATTTGAAAAAGAGCAAGGAGAGGTATATGAAAGTCTTCAGAGGAAGAAAAGAGAAGTGATAAATTATATTATAATCTCAAAAAATAAAAGAATTTTTAGTTTTTTTATATTCTTCTCTCATATATTACTTTCTGACCACAATTTCCCCTCTCCCCGTCTTCTCCCCCATCACCTCCCCTCTTCTCCAGATCTATCCCCTACCCTGCTTTCCCTCAGAAAAAAAAAACAGGCCTCCCAAGGATATCAACCAAGTTACAGTATTGAATAACAAGCTACAGTAAGTCTGGGTATATACCATCATCCAGATATTAGACCTCTGTCAGATGTGGAATTGGCGAAAAACTTTTTCCACTCCGTGGAATGCCATTTTGTCCTATTGATAGTGTCCTTTGCTTTACAGAAGCTTTTCAGTTTCGTGGGTTGCCCTCTCCAGCCTTGGTGTGATGGTATAAAGAACTGAAGAAACTAGACATCAATAAACTAAAAGAATTTTTAAAGAAAAAAATGTATACATAGGATCTGGGAGTGGCCCCAAGTTCAGGCTTCTCTTAGGGAATCTTAGAATGTGTACGCTGTGGACAAGAGATGCTTCTGTATTTTACTTTCTGTCTTTCCTGGGGTCTTTCCCCCAGCCATGAATTATAAGACCAGACCAAAAGTCCTTGGATGGATTAGACAGAGACACACACATAAGGCAGAGAGAGCACAGAGGTCAATCTAGGCTGAAAAGACCTGAGCCACATGCACTATACGAGTCTGGGGAGCCTCCCCACCTGTGCAGGTGTGAAATCCCCACTCCCAGTGTTGGCAGCAATGCCACCCTGATACCTTGCTGTCCTTTGTCCCTCCTGGGTGGGAAATCTAAAAGCAGACCTCTCCCCCTCTAACTCTGGCTCCCAGGCCCCACAATTTGACAGGGTCCCTCATATCCTGCCTCTTGGGCCACAGATTGCTAAGGACCCCCTGGTTTTCTTCCTGAAGAACAATGCAAGGAAAGAAACAAAGGGCTGGGGGTCCAGCAACAGTTGCTATAGGAAACATCCCTCTCTTAACTACACATCAGTATACTATGTTTTCCACACCACTATCTTTGATGGAAGCAGCTTCTTTGCTACATCTCCTGCAATTTCACATCTGCCTACCTACACGTCAACCAGTTCTTTCTGACACTCTAGGAGAAACCACTATTTTCTCATCTCAAGAATGAGCTGTAGGTAGGAATCAAGTGGGCCACACTGGGTGGTTTAACAAAACAAGATGTCTCTGTGTTTTTGCAGACAAATTTCTTTCAGAGGAGGAAGGATCTGTTTGCATTGCAGGAGAGAGGAAGGACCTATAAACCCAAAACAACAGAAGACAAGAAAAATCTGTCCAGATAATGAGACCCTGCTCTACCACACATGCTCTCATTCATCTCATATCCAATGCTCGTCCCCAAGTCCCACACCAGAGCTAACCACACATGTGCTTCTGGACATGGTCTTCAGTTCTTCAGTTAAGGCTAATAGCATCCATCACTGGCTTCATCACAGGCCCAGTTGTGCCATACAGGTGGAAGAAAGGCTGGTAGAGCTTTCTACATATGCCACGTGTTGATTTGTCCAGACCTCTCAACCACACGCCCATCCCATGTCCTGAGCAAATCATAGAAGAGAACACAAGGCCATTTTCCCTGAGACACCAGGGAAAAAGGACCAGACTAGAAACCAAATGGCAGCAATCCCTATTCTTTAATATGATCTTCTTCTAGAGAGTAAGGGATTATATTACCTAAGCCTTTGGCTCTTTCGGGTTTTGCTGGAGTCTGAGTTGGTTCAGCAGACCTAACAAGCCCCCAGATTGCTCTTCATTAAAATGACAGATTAGCCTCAAGCCCAAGCAGAAATCACATCTACTGTGGGAGGCAGTGTGGTGTGTGGAGCAGAGACTGATGGGAGAGTCAGGGCATGAGTGGTTTCAACTCAACCTTCTTCCTTCCTATATGACTTCTAGAAAGTCAACTCATCTGAAAATTTATTTATTTCTTTCTTCTTTTTTATAGAACTGGAACCATAAGAGCTACTTTTCAGCATTGTGAAAAATGATGAAATATGCCTAGTGATACCAGCAGAGAGCCTTGACCACACCCCATAGATACTCTGTCTACACAGAACTGATTTCAGTCAGCTTTGACATCAGTTTCCAATACATCTTCAGCCTGAGTATAGGGTAGTTCAGGGGCTCTAGGGATCCAGCCCTCCAAAGCTTGCTCCACGGAAATATTACTGGTATTTAAGACCAGCTTTTACTCAGCAGGACTTTTTACCACAGAATATTCAACTCCTCTGGCCTCCCTTCATGATCTTAGTTAGGGTTTCTATTGCTGTGAAAAACACCATGACCAAAAGCAACTGGAGAGGTGGGTATTTCATCTTATATTTCCAAGTAGCAGTCCATCACTGAGAACTGTCAGGGCAAGAATTCAAATATGACAGGAACCTAGAGGCAGAAATTGAAGCAGAAGCCATGGAAGAGCATTGATTACTAGCTTGTTTCCTGTGGTTTGCTAACCTGCTTCTTTATACCTCTCAGGACCATCTGCCCAGGGGTGGCACCATCCCTACTGGGCTAGACCTACCACATCAATAATTAATAAAGAAAATGCCATATAGATTTGCCTACAGGCCAATCTGTAAAGGACATTTTCTCAACAGTGGTTCCCCTCTTCTCAGACAACCCTAGCTTGTATCAAATTGACAAAAATCTACCAGGAAACTATCCATAGATTCTTCACCCAGGCAGTCCCACTTCTAAAACTTAAGTCTGTCCAGATTCCCCTGGGATATTTCTGTCTTGAGAGAGTCATAGGCCCAGTGAGAACCAGAAGGGAAGTATGCCTTCCCCAAAGAGAGGGCAGGGATCTTCCGTGAGCAAAGGGTGTTCACAACATTGTCACGGATGGCTCATGTCTCACATTTACAGTGACCCCAAAATTCCCTATCACCATAGACTTTCCTAGAAGAATCTCTTGAGTCCTCAGAGCCTTAGGAACTCCTTTAGAAAAATCCTTTGACCCAAAAGTTTTACAAATTAATAGACTAGAGGAATAAGTGGTTCCCAGGACATAATGTCAGATGCCTAAGAAAAGGAGTAGTCTGGGGCCATCAGGACCACCTCAGGATTCTCGCCAACATGGTATAGAAACAGGGGTGTACCCTGTTCCATCTCACTGAAACACAAGGTGAATCAGCAGCATTTTAAACATTGGTCCTGACTGCTTTATGCTGATGTTGCAAGGAAAAAGGTCTTGTTTGAAAAAAAAATACATGTAACATATCTAACAAAATATACTTAAAAGGCTTTCAAACATATATGAAAATGCACACACTTATAATATATACATACATATTTATACATGTATGTGTGAATATATATATTAGCCCATAACAGTTATATAATTATTATATGATCAGCATATGATATGTCAAAGTAATTAACATATAATAATTGTATGATGTGTATAATCAACATATACTACATAAATTAATGACTTTTGAAAATTAATAAGAAATGACTTCCCCAAGGTAAAAACAGTCAAGGAAAATGAGAAAGCAACTTGACAAAATAGTAAAACTTATTGAACTGAGCTGCCAGATTCCACTTCTCAGGCTAAAACCCTTTTTAAGCTATGGTACCCAGCACTCATGAGAGCATGTGAGGACTTTCATACACTAATGGTGTGAACATAAGTGGTAACTCTTTCCAGACAGTGGTTGAGCAAAGTGTTTCAGTGTCTCCAAAAATATGCATACATTTAAACCAAGCAATTGCACTTCTAGAATTGTAACCTTACAAGGTATCCCTAAACTAAAATGATAACATATTAATATTATCATTAACATTCACACGGTAGGTGAGATTGTTATTTATTCCTTCGTTATTTTGCTATTATTATATTATTATGCTATTATTATCACCTAGAAAACACATTTAACTAGACCCCCTTATAATAGGTGGAAGTATTGCTAGATATCCTCAAGGGTTTTCTTTTATCATTGATCATAACGGTGAAAAGTGAGAGCTTAAGTAGCCCACAATAGGAGACTGGTTAAGGGAATACTTTTCATAGAGCAGAAAGAAAAGCTAATAACATATTATGCAATATGAAATCTCCAAACACTGTCTATGTAAAAAAATTATTAGAAAGTGTAAACAAGGAATATTAGCATTCAGCAGCAAATGATAAAATAGGTGAATTTCCTTTATCCTTTTTGAATATCAGTATTTTCTAAAATGTCCATATTAGCCTAAAAATCCAAAAATTTTTAGCCAAAAATCCAAATCCAAGCAGCAAAAGAAACAAAATGTTTTTATCACACTTACTAATTTTATAATATAAGCTGTATAGCATGCTTTTGTGGACCTAGCATAACCGCAAGTGTGCAAAATCCCTCGGTACAGGTACTAAGTCTATATGTCTTCATAAACTTCTCATAAATTAGTTTAATTTCTTGAGTGGGCACAACAATTACAGTTTATTGAATTTTTGTCATGTGGCAGACACTGTGCTAAATCATTTCATTTAATACAGTAAAATTCAATAAACATTTGTCCACAGGGGTGGACGACAGATGAAAAGATGAGAAGGATGGAAAGCCTAGCAATAGAAACAACATTTGCAGCTCTCATCGCAAAGAGGCCAGTTCACTTTGGGAACCTTCTGACCACTAGATTATAGGGCTCTGCTAGATATCTCCCCTAAAGGGACGGAAAGGAGGATAGTGAGAGGAGGAGCATACTAAGACCCTACATCTTAGGAAGATGCACTTTCTTTTGAAGGATACGGTCTGCTGGGAACTACCAGGTAAAATTTAAAACTTACTTTTGAAAGTTTTTCTACTAGAGTCAAGAAAACTGAAATGCACATGACCTTTAAGTGAGATGCTTTTGACCTTGGAAGCTTTTAGTTCATTCGAAGAACTTTCCCTGAGCACAGACCATCACCTCTAGAGAGCGAAAAGCAAATAAGCAGTGTCCTCTGAGTTTACAGTTCAGTGAAGGACTACCCACAGGCTACCACCAGCCACCTAGGCTGGTCGGGTCTTGGGGTGAACTCCTGGGTCTGTGGTGGGAGTACCTTTACGTCAGGACGCAGAGTGGAGGAAGCAGCAAAAGCAGCAAGCTAATGAAGGATGGGCATGACGGTTTCTCCATGCCCACTTCCGGGAATGGCATTCCGGGCTGCAGGAACGACCTGGGGAAAGCGTCTGACAAGTGTGATACTGTGTATCAGGGGAAGAATCCGAATTTACTCTGTTCCACAAGCCCTAGACCACATCATTAGGAGCACAAATAACCCACAGACAAGTGCTTCATCACTGATCTCTTCATGGCTCCAGCAATTTCCTGCTATGCCCCTAAGCAGGTGGAACCAAAACCAAAATAGGATATACTCTCATTTTCAAGGCCATTGAGAGGTTACGACCAGATTAAAGACCGTGGTCGCTTGAATACTCGCTCAAATAAGAACTTGGGAAGGGCACCTGTGTCCCTGCTTCAGGCTTCCTGCTAGCCAAAGCTGACATTCCGAAATGAAGCTGCCCCATATCTATCTCCATCTCCCAGGTGAGCCCAGTTCCCAGAGGATGAAGATGCCAGGCCTTGACAAGTCGTTTCAAAAAAGCAGAAACTCATAGTAAAACTATGGAGGTCAGACCCCTTCAAATGCTGGCCTCCCGAGAGTGAACTCTGTGGCTAGAAATCTGAGGATACCACTAGGCCCTTCTGCCCCTCCCTTCTTGGTGAACAGTTTGGAGCAGGAGAAAAGCAGAAATCACTGGGAGTCTCCAACACACAGCTCCAGAACACTCAGAGCTTTCTCTGAAACATTTCAGTCGTAAGATACATCATAGCTCCCTGATTGCCTGCCTACAACCAGCCTCTGAGAGCTAGGACTCTAAAGGGACCTTAGCCTAGGTCTCCCTAGCTCCGTCTTCTCTCCTCTCAGCTTTTGTCTTTATATCTCGGTTCCTGAACTTCTGACTTGGTGATCTGTGCCTAAATATCTGTTACTCTTCCTCTCTGTGTCTGTCCACTTCCTTCGGTCCTTTCTGACTCTTCTTCCTCCTAGTTTTTATCTCCATCTGTCTCCAACCGTCTCTATCCATCCTCTTCTAGACCTTGTTAACAAAATCTCAGCGAGGAAATTGGCGTAATTGAAAACCGGCTCCAGTGGGATGCCAGCTAGAGCAATAGAGTAGCAGGGACAGCTGGAACCGGGCTTCCCCGGCAGGTCAGGGTTCCCAGGGACTCCCTCCAACCGGCACCCTCCAATCCAGATTCCCGCGCCCAACCCCTCACGGCTTAGAATCCGCCGCCACCACCACGGGACGGTGTGAGAGGACGCCAGGAAAGGCCCAAAGAGCAAAGTTCTCACCGATGGTGAAGCTGTACCCATCAATGCTGAAAGTGGCGCTTCTACATTTCTTGAAGCCCTCCTTCTTGTGGCTGGCGTCGGTCATGGCTCGTGCGTCCCGGCTTGAGCCCGCGCCCAGCCTCGCTCCGCTGCACTGTCACTGCAGACCGGCGCTCGTTACGAGTTGCTCACGCCAGTTTGCAGGCAGCCAGACCTGGATGCTAACAACCAAGGCTCCTGGTGAAGCCCCTGTGCCCCTGTCACTGCCCCATCCCGAGCTGGCTGCAGCTGCGACGGCAGGGGACTGGCGAGGCAGCGTGGAGCTGTCAGCTGGTTCGGTCTGCCGCGCCCCTTCGCGCTCTGCTCTCCGGGAGCTGGAGGAGGTTGGGGGACCCCGAGGGAATGGCGGGGATGATTGAAGTCGTGCTGCTGCTGCTGCTGCTTCTTCTTCTAAGTATGTTTTCTCTGACAGAGTGGAGAGCTCCCCGCAAGCACATCAAGAGATGGAGAAGCTAACACCTCAGCCATCAGACGCCCAAGTTTACTCCAAACAAGGAAGTACAGCGATTGCCACGCCCACTTCCTCCCATAGCTGTCCCAGAACTAGACCCAAACCGCAATAATAGTACTTCTCAGCAGTCCCTGGCCAGATGATAATTACCAAAGTAACTCATTTGTAGGTGAGCATTTCTACACAAAAGCCCCAAGACGTACAATTTATAACCTAATATAAACAACCCGTATCCAGCCGCTGACCTGGCTTCTTCAATTTTGAATTTCTCAAGTGTGTTGGACTCCAAGGATTTGCGAAGGTGGAGGATCTTATAGCTAAAGCTCTACTGACAGAAGAGACTGGGGAACAAAGGGGGCTTGAGAAAGGTGCAGACTTGGGACCCAGAGAGTTCACTTTATGACTCCAAACCATGTGTCACTGAGTTTTCCAAATGTCTAAAATGATCACGCTTAACCAGAGACATGCTGGAGATGCACAAAGACCAGAATTGAGTTCCATGAAGGACTCTTCCACACCTAAGCTATCACAAAAGTAAAATTAAGTCAGCTTCATTTTCTGAGCAGGAATTTGTCACAATTAACAAATTCTCCTCAACATTAAGAGTCTATCTAGCAAGTGTGTTGCTAGGTGGTTTCAGTCGACTTCAGAAGACAGTAGATCAGGGACCCAATAAAGCTTTTGAGGCCAGGTAAATTACTCCTTGGAAATTTGGTCTTTCTTTATTTACCATGTACTTTTAAAGAAATCAGCTTGTTGTGTCACAGCATAGCTGGGACTTGAATGACAAATTCTGTTAGTGAAGTCCTAGAGCCATACTCATTATCATGTTTTTTTATAGTAAGATGAATTAATCATAAAGACAATGTGTACCAGCAACAACCTCACTTTTCATAGAATTGTCTGTCTCTTCGCCAGAACCAGGGGTTGTTATTTAAGCCCAACTGGTGCACCCAAACATCCAAGCTCTAATCCTTTATTGTGTAACGCTCATGTCTGAAAGATGGAAGTGTGAAAAAAGCTTGCAGAATGACCTGATTGTGGGGATCTAGTTTCTCACAAGAGAAATGACCTGAAGATGTTCTGAACTCCCAGACTCACTGTCCAGTTCTTTCAGTGATGATTAAGTGAGGAAGTATGTCAGACCTGGGACAGCATGGACAAACATTGGGAAAATTCTTCTGCATGGAAATAGCATACCGGTTACTATTGCAGCCACTAATTTTATAAAAAGATTTATATATATATATATATATATATTATAAAATTCTACATATATATGAATAGTATGTATGTAAATTTACAGAGCAACCACTTAAAGTTTCTAATCACTCTCATTTTCCACACTTCAAACTTTTAAATAAAACATTTGCCTGCTTTTGTGCTGAGAAAGTCCTGAAGTAAGGAGCCTGGACACCTGAATTAGCATCTCCCATAGTAAATTATCTAGGAAAAAAAAAAAAACCTAATGTGATGGAAACTTTTCCCTGAGTGAGTGAAATTAAAATTATATTTAATCACACTTAACAGAAAAGCTTCTTGAAATACAATCTATCAAAAATAATAACAATGTGACCATTTATCTATCCCCTAAGTGTGGTAAAAATAACTTACCTGAACAATTAGAACTGTTTAAAAACTCTTTCTCCCCAGAATCATTCTCTCTCTCTCTCTCTCTCTCTCTCTCTCTCTCTCTCTCCCTCTCTCTGGTTTTAGAGATGGCACACCTACAGAATTACTAAATTCATTGTGTCAATCCTAAAGCAGTCTTCTCTGTGTGGGGATCTCACACCAACTCAACCAGACGAAGCTCAATGCTAGCATTATGTAAGTCAAAAAAGAACAAGTTTGGGTCTGAAAGCAAAAGAAGCATGGATTGCACTTGCTCTCTCACACATTCTCCCTGAAGAAATGCTTTATAGCAAAACAAAACAAACAAACAAAAAAAAGGCAGCTGTGGTCCTTTCAATTTATAGTTTGAGCGGGTGTCATCAGATAAACATATGAAAGCCAAGTCCACCCTACTCCATTTCTATAAAGCCTACAAGCTAAAGTTAGCTATTACATTTTTAAAAGGTTTGGTACAGTAAGAATATAAATATGTATATATAAATATAAATATAAAAAATGTGAAAATATAAAGTTGGAAGTGGTGGTATATACTTGTATTCCCAGTCTTCAGAAGGCTGAGGCAGGAGGATTGAAAATTTAAGACCAACATTTACTACAAAAAAAAAAAAAAGATACATAGTAAGACAATGAGTCAAAAATAAATAAATAAAAAGCATCTTGAACACATGAATGACAATCCTCCTGACTCACCTTCCTAAATGCTGCATGGTCATATCTGGGCTGCTCATTGGATTTTAATTTTTGTATTTCTAGAAAAAGATGAAGCACTATACAGCATTTAGAAAATGTTCCCTGGACATGCAGAGCTCATCTTGTCCCTGACTTTCCTTCTGCTGCACACTCAATTCCTTTTCTTTGGTGTTGGGCAGGGAATCGGTATCTTCCACTCAGTTCACTTTGCTCCAAGCAGTGTCCTCTTGCTGACTCTCACACACCTATCTTTACCCCTGACCACTTCCCTGAGAAGCAGATACCTGGAACCCATTCCTGCATCTAGAACCCTCTATCTTCCCATTCCTCCTCCAAAGTTCATTTGGAGTACAAGAAAGCTTTTTTATACTTTCTCATGCCAGCCTCGTCTTCACCACCCTTTTCCAAGCTGTCCGCAGGGAGGAAAATCTCTCATCTGACTGTTTGGAGTTCCAGGGTATTCTTTGAGTCAAACTCAACCTGGCAAAAGTCTCTTCTGGGCCAGTCTGCCACCTCTGTGAGGGCTAGAAAAGGGTCTCTCCTCCCTGGGAGAGCAGCCCCAAATTGGGACAAACCCGGAGCACAGTGATTGGACTCCTGACTAATGTTTGCATGTGATGGCTCTCTATAATGAGTGAGCTCTGGATTCTTGTCTATAATACTCTCAGAAT
The DNA here is from genome assembly GCA_907164525.1 of Lophiomys imhausi. Taxonomy (NCBI): domain Eukaryota; kingdom Metazoa; phylum Chordata; class Mammalia; order Rodentia; family Muridae; genus Lophiomys; species Lophiomys imhausi. The sequence continues at coordinate 616,225 of CAJQZJ010032648.1, read as the reverse complement.
ATCATCCAAGCCACATTGAGACCTCCAAAAGCGCCACTTCCACTTCCATCCACCCTCCTGTCCACATCAGACATCATTCCCATAGAACATCTCATGAACATCCTGGCAGAACCTCAATCTCAGGGCACCTAAAATCTCTCCAAATCCTTCCTGTGCTCTTCTCTGAATCCAGGCTACAACTGTCTCTTACAGAAACTGTGACAATAACTTCTACCTACTCAGACAGCTGGTCTTCCTACTCCAAGCCATTAACCACCCCAGCAGTTAGGGAGATTTTTTTAAACAGAAAGTTTTAGTAATGTCCTTTCTCTACCAAAAATGCATCAATGAGTCTTCACCATTCAGAGCAAATTTTTAGAATAAAGTAAAAGCTCCTTCCATTGCCCAATGAGGTCTTATAACATCTTAGGAAAAGCAGGGGAACATTTGAAACTTGAACTTTCTCTGGGGAGTGGGGGTTAAAAGATTCTTTTAATGGTAAATAGAAGATATCATGAAAGCAGTTGGCAGCCAGGGAAGGAAAAGCTGCTGTTATGGTACCTGGCACTTCCTCCCTGGGTCTAATGTATTGGGCTTCCCCACCTGATTCCTGGTTTGTTCAAGAGCTTAACTTAGACAAAACCCATAAACTCCTTCCATTGCTAACCTCCTGGAGAGGATTCAGATGTTAATCAGAAGAAAGAGTTCTGGCATCTATTGAGGACTTCCAGTTTCATCTCCTTTGTTAGTCTACTCAGCTAACCTCTATAGCAAGCAACTTGGAATAGCTTTGCCTCAAGACCCAGCCATACCACTTCTGGGTATACATCCAAATGATTCCTCACCAAATCACAAGGAAATTTCCTCATCTATGTTCATAGCAGCCTTATTTGTAATAGCTAAAAATTGGAAACAACCCAGATGTCCCTCAACCGAGGAATGGATTAAAAAACTGTGGTACATCTACACATGGAAAACTACTCAGCCACCAGAAACAATGAAATCATGCAATTTGCAGCCAAATGGATGGAACTAGAGAAGCTCATCCTGAGTTAGCTAACCCAGACTCAGAAGGATGCACATGGCATCTATTCACTTATAATCAGATTTTAGCCATATAGAACAGGATAACTATACTACAACCAATGCACTAAGGGGAACAGGAACATAGTCTTTGTTTCCTGTCAATGAGACACTTTACCCTAGTGGTGCTGCCTTGTAGGCCCCCAGTGTATGAGGAGGCTCTTGGCCCTCATATGACTGCTGAACTGGGGCGGAGGACTGTTACGTAGTGACGCTCCACTCCAGAGGAGTGGGATGGAAGGGATAGGGGGTGGAAGGTGGGGGGGGGGCGGGGTGGGAGGGGTGGAAAGAGGGCAGTGTGATGAAGATGTAACCTGAAGTAATAAATAAATATTTTTAAAAAATAAAAAATAAAAGGGCCTGGGAATCCTTCCCTGGATCCTCTACAGTGAGCTGATAGAAGGAAGCCAGAAGAGGTGAAGGGCCATGTGGAAGGATTTTAGGGTCTATGAATGAAAGGATTATGACCCCTACCACCACATTCCCATAACCAGAAATTAGTCCTATTACACCCATGAAACCACTGGGAAAGTAAGGTTGAGAGAAAAAGGTTTTGTAAATACATCCTTTGAAACCCTATCCCATTCACCCTATTGACTGAATTTGACTTATAACTTACCAGGTATAGAAATGGATGAGCTAATAATCTGGTGCCAAACCAGATTTTAAACTGTGAATTTAACTCCAGACTCCCAGAACCCACACCTTAGTATAAATTAAGGTCTTCTTTTTCTTGCAAAAAAAAAAAAAAAGTCTCTTACAGGTATCCTATTACTGGTGAATCATATAAAAAACTTTAATGCTGCATTATAGCCCAGACCTTAGAAGAAAAGCCCAAAAAATATAATTGATTTACTGGCTGAATATTGCATCATCTTTTGACATACAGTTTTCCTATCTGTAACTAGAAAAGAAAACATAGATTTAAAGAAGTACAAAAGTGCCAGGATATGAAAAGGCAAAGAAAGTGGCAGAGAGATGTTTGGCATATAACCTTTAGTATACCAGGAAAATTCTCCAAAGATACTTATCAAAAATCTGGGGAACAATGAGTTCAGGATTTTTCCCCACTTTCTCTTCTATTAGATTTAGTGAGTCAAGTTTTATGTTAAGGTCTTTGATCCACTTGGACTTAAGTTTTGTACAAGGTTATGAGTATGGGACTAATTTCATTCTTTTACATGTCTATATCCAGTTGGACCAGCACCATTTGTTGAAGATGCTGTCCTTTTTCCATTGTATGGTTTTGGCTTCTTTGTCAAAAATTAAGTGACCATAGGTGTGTGGGTTCATTTCTGGGTCTTCAATTCTATTCCATTGATCCACTGGTCTGTTTCTATACTAGTACCATGCTGTTTTTATTACAATTGCTCTGTAGTGAAGCTTGAAATCTGGGATGGTGATACCTCCAGATGATTTTTTTTTATAAGATTGATTTAGCTATTCTGGGTTTTTTGTTATTCCATGTGAAGTTGAGTATTGTCCTTTCAAGGTCTGTAAAAAATTGTGTTGGTATTTTGATAGGAATTGCATTGAATCTGTATATTGCTTTTGGTAGAATGGCCATTTTTATTATGTTGATCCTACCTATCCATGAGCATGGGAGATCTTTCCATTTTCTGATGTCGTCTTCAATTTCTTTCTTCAAGGACTTGAAGTTTTTATCATACAAGTCTTTCACTTGCTTGGTTAGAGTTACAATAGGTATTTTATATCGTTTGTGGCTATTGTGAAGGGTGTTATTTCCCTGATTTCTTTCTCCATTTATCTTTTGTATAAAAAAAAGCTACTGATTTTTTGAATTAATTTTGTATCCAACCACCTTGCTAAAGATGTTTATCAGTTGTAGGAGTTCTCTAGTGGAATTTCTGGGGTCACTTACGTATACTATCATATTATCTTTGAAAAGGGGTACTGGTACAGAGTTAAACTGAGAATTCACAAAAGAGGAATCTCAATGGCTGAGAGACACTTGAAGAAATGCTCAACATCCTTAATAATCAGAGAAATGCAATTCAAGATGACTCTGAGATTCCATTTCACACATGTCAGAATGGCTCAGATCAAAAATTCAAATGACAGCACATGCTGGTGAGGTTGTGGAGAAAGGATAAACTCCTCCATTGCTGGTGGAAGTGCAACTTGTACAACCACTATAGAAATTAGTCTGGCGATATCTTAGAAAACATTAAATAATTCCACCTCAAGACCCACCCATGCCACTCCTGGGTATACATCCAAATTATTCCTCACCAATCCACAAGGACATCTCCTCAACTATGTTCATAGTAGCTTTATTTGTAATAGCTAGAAACTGGAAACAACCCAGATGTCCCTCAACTGATGAATTAATAAAAAAAAACTGTAGTACATTTACACAATGGAATACTACTCAGTCATCAGAAACAAGGAAATAATGCAATTTGCTGCCAAATGGATGGAACTAGAGAAGCTCATACTGAGTGAGCTAACCCAGACTCAGAAGGATACACATGGCATCTATTCACTTATAACTGGATATTAGTCATATAGTACAGGGTATCTATAGTACAACCAATAGACTGAAAGGAATGGGAACATAGACTCTGTTACTTATTAGTGGAATACTTTTGCCCTAGTATAGCTGCCATGTAGCCCCCAGTGCAAGAGGAAGCTCTTAGCCCTCATATGACTGCTGAACTGAAGGGGGATGATATGTAGAGCACCCCACAGCTGAGTAGTAGGATAGGTGAGAGAAGGGGGAGAGGGTGGAAGAGTGGGAGGGTGGGCCTGGGAGGGCTGGAGGGAGGGGACTGTGATGGAGATGTAAATGAAGTAATAAATGAACAGTAAAAAAAAAAATCTGGGATCAGGGGATTGAAGCACAGAACATCCAAGGATGCAAGCTGAATGGACCCAGGTAGATGACAGAGCACATAAAGCCGGTAAACATTTGCACTCAGTCTTGGGGGAAGGAACTCCTCAGATGTCCAGCCTTTGTGGGGCCACTTATGCCAGGTTCTGAGCTTAACAACACCTGGATCTCATTTCAAGCCTCCTGTTTCGAAGAAGGGGAATTTTGCAGTGAGATTTTCCCAGTAGGGTGCCGACATCTCTGGAGAAAGTAACTCACTTCAGTGGCAACCTTGGCAACACAATTATCAAGGGCACCATGGAGGCTGGAAACCAAAGAGCAAAGGTGAACAGGCAGTGAAAAGTGATTGCCCTGGTATTTGCCAGAATGTCTTCTAACAGATACATTCTCCTGTATCAGCCATTCACTGGCAACTAAATTGATCTAAAACTTTCTTCCAAGTTAGTGATTCATCTCAAACCAGATAGCAAATGTGTTCCTTAATTACCAACACACTTGTCTATGCTAGGTGTGGTTTCTAATGATGATGGCAATGATAAGAATGCTGCTATTTGGGAGAAAATGTCAGAACAGAATGTGAAGATCAAAGAACAAACTATGAAATAAGTTATGTTACTTTCAACTATTTTAAAGGCGCATTTAAGAAAAATAGGAGGATGAAAGAAAGCCACCTGGTGAGTAGGAAACTAAACCAGGGAGAAAAACATTTCAGTGGCTACAGTTCAGTCTTTTTTTCTGGATCAAATGTGTCAGATAGGCAGTCTGTGAGTGTGTGTGTGTGTGTGTGTGTGTGTGTGTGTGTGTGTGGTGTGTATATGTGGTGTGTATGTGTGGTGTTTGTTTACCTACTTAGTGCTTTAAAAATATATAAGTTGCAAACTTTAAAAAGGAAATGGGATTAGAGGGAAGGGGGAAGGGATGAAATCAGAGTGGTCTTACTATCTACAGTCTGGCACTGGAACTGTAACTAACTTGAATTCTGAGAGCCAGAGAGTTCAAGCTTGTCCTAATTCTTATAAACACAAACTGGCTGTTCCCTCGTGGCTTCCCACACAGAAACCTTAGCTATAGTTTGATTTCTTTGATGTATTGTTTGGGCTGGAATCTCAAATGTCCTCCACAGACTCCTGTTTTCTGTTTTGACCAACTGGTTCCCAGCTTGTGGCTCTGTTTTGGAGGTGGCACCTAACTGGCTTCACTGGTTCCAATAGCAGCCTTTGAAGGTTAAACTCACCTCTGATTCCAGCCTGCTTTCTCTGCTTCTGGGTCTGTCATGATGAGACTTGGTCACACTCTCCTGCTACCACTTGGTCATACACTCCTGAACTGAAATGCCCCTAAAACTATGAACCAAAGTAAACCTTTCTCCCTGAAGTTGCTCCTGAGAAGTATTTAGTCACCACCGTGACAGGAAAGTAGCTAACACATCTGTCCCACCATGCTCAAAGAAACATCTTGAAAGTTGGTTATCAATTCAAGCACAGAGTCCCAAATTACTTCTTCTGTTGGGTTTTTCTTTAAAGAAAATTTATTCTTTCACAATTTTATACATTTAGGTAATGGATTCTGGTCACTCTTCCTCCATACCCTCTTCTGTCCTCCTCTACCCCTGTCAACTCAAACTCTTCCCTACAAGTCCCTTTCCCATAACCACATCTTTTTGCTTTGTGTTATGACCTACTGAGTTTATCCAGAGATATTTACATAGTGGGCTTAAAAGTAGGTACACAATTAAAGACCGTAACTACACCTCCCCAGCATCCATCACTAGCCCCTCCTCTGTCCTCCATGACTGACTTCCAATAAGGGCAGTTGCTGTGAGTTTGTGTTGTTTAGAAGGCAGCCCTTCACATTACCATCCAGCTTTTATATTGTTTCTGTGCACTCTTCTGCAATGTTTCCTGAGACTTAGAAGCAACGATCTAACTGGCCTGTTTAGAACTAACCACACAACACTCATTTATTCTCAGCCCCTTGAGCTTGAATTCTCTCCACTCACTATTATTCATTGCAAAAGGAGGCTTCTCCAATCAAGGCTGAGGAAAGCATTTGTCTGTAGGTATAAATATAAATATTTAGAAGGCATTTTGATTCCATGTCAAAATAGCAAAATAAAAATCTTAATTAAGCTCTATTCCAGCATCTGTAACTTCCCAGGCCTAAACTTTTGAGCAGGTTTGCTTGAAGTATGAGGCATGAATTCCCTCTTGTGAAGCAGGCATCAAGTTCAATCAGAACATGTGATTAGTTGCCCCATAATATTCATGCCCCTGCTGCACCATCTTGCCTGGCACATTGGTATGTAGCTCTCAGGACTCACAGATACAGAAGACTGTGAATGACTTTTATACCCTGACAGCCTGTATAGAAGCTCTGCCACTGTGTATGGTAGCCAGGAGAGATGGAGCTTATAGTTCATCTCTGACTTGACTCTCTAGGTCCTGCAATCCATATATGTAGTGCCTTCTGCTATAGGTTCTTAACCATCTGGATCTAGTGGGCAAACAAGAGCAATAGCAATAGTCTGTGTGAAAGACCTCTGGGGTCTTTCTGACCAACAAATCTTAGGGAGAGATGTATCTCAGCCCTGCCACCAACATTTACATTTGATCAAACATTGCTTCTGATATTGGCATTATCTGCATATGTACAGTATTTTGTATCACACTCTTTTTAATATTTTATTTTATGTATAAATAAATAAATGCCTATTTAGTCATATTTAAACAAATAAGTATTTTTATTTATTTATAAATAAATATAAGGTCAGAGGTCAAATGTCAGGACTCAGTTCTCTCCCTCCACTATGAGATCTGGGAATTGAACTCAAATTGTCAGTGCTGGGCATATCTGTGTGGCAGGTGGTACCTGCTGAACAACCTCATTGGCCCTTAAATATTATTTTTAATTACCTTATACAGTAGTAGTATACATTTTCTTTTCATTTCCTTAGTTTCAATTACCTACCCCAAACTCCCATCTTTCTTTTGTCTTCCTATCCCCTTCACCATCTAAGCCTTACCACTCCACTATTTTCCCCATCCTATTTTCATTCCATATGACTATTGGCTTTTGTTTTTAAACATTTTATAATGTAAACAAATATTGAACTAATCCATCCTAAGCCAGATCAATGGATACTCTCACCAGAGTATGTAAGTTTCTTGGAGCTTATAGTTATTTTGTCCATTAATGTATTTCAGATATGTAGAAAGATCAATCCATAGTCCCATCTGGGTGGCAAATAAGTACTTGCTGAATGAAAGAATACAAAACTATTCTGTTTCTGGCATTTGCTTTAAAGAGACATTTAGGGGCTAAGAATGTAAGCCAGTTGGTGAAATGCTTGCTTAGCATTTAGACCCCAGTTTCAATCCCCAGCATTATGAAAAAGAAAACAAGGAAGACATACAGAAATTGGTATGTCACTGTTCCATCTCAGACATATGCTCTAACCATCCTCCATGCCTCAAGATAAGACTGTCCGTGATTAGCACATGTGCAATCTAGACACCCCAGGCTCCTGCTTTCAGGGAGGACTTCATTCTTCTGCATTACACACTACCTGATGGAAATGTTCTGCTGCCACATCAACACCACGTGACACAGTGTCTCAGTAATTAACAAAATATTAGGTGTACGTGTTCACCATACAAGGTAAGCTGGTTCTAAAAGAAACAGATTACAGACTTGTGTGATTGAAGTTCTAAATTATGATCATGAATTACAAATACTTACTGTGTGGGGAAATCAGTCTCTATGCTGACAAGATGACTGAAGTCTCAGAATCACAAGCAAATTTCTCCAGATGTTGATCACACTCCTGCCCAAAAACTTTGCCAGAGAATCAGAGAGTGTATTATCATGATAAAAGAAAGTAGTTATAGTTGGCAGCAGGTGGGAGTCTCAATGGTTTAGCACTGAGATGCATTTGTCAGGTATGTAAGTTACCAGAATGTACTTTTCCCAGTGTGATAAGTGCTTGCACATACATTTGAGAACCAACTTTCTTTCGCAATGCCTCTCAAGCCAGCAGAAACAATTTGTGAAAGTGGAAGGTGATTTAGTTCCCTTTGTCTTCCCTGTGATTTTAGGGCCATCCTTCCTTTGTCATCCTAGTGATCTCAGGGCCGTCCTTGAAAGCAATAAGGTTTACATACAGCCAACACTCAGCACACACTTATAGAACTGACTCAAACACTCATACCAATTAACATGCGCTTATGGAATTGACTCAAACCCTCAGCAATTCAAGCAAATCACAAGTAAATAGAGCCATACAGTGTATAAAAATGTAAGACACATTTTGGAACGAATGCAAAGCAGAAAAAATAAGGGGGCATTAATTCAATCAGAGAATTAAATGAAGTAGGTGGAGTTGATTCCTTCTGAGAGATTCTTCAGTCTTAATTGCTGCCTGTTGAGGTCCCTCTGTCTGTTTGGGGCTCAGAAAGTGATGCTGTTGACTGAAGTAGTTTCCATCTTCTTCCTGGTTTGTATCTCACCATGAGTTCTCCTTGGGTAAAGGTACAGGAAGCAGCTCTCTGCCTCCCAGTCTCCTGTCTCTCACTGTGCATTCTCCTTTGATCAAGTCTCAAGAACTAGGATTGGTCTTCCTCAGAGTTAATCATAGAAACAAGGACCCTTTTCTCCAGGCTACCAATACAATCTAAAAATCAGTACCCTAACGTTCCCTGAATTTTCAGTGCAAGAGTTGACTAAAATTTCTCTATTTTCCTTGTCTGATTGCCTGATTATAGAACAATCCTGCCTGTACCAAGAAGGAAGGAAGGAAGGAAGGGAGGGAGGGAGAGAGGGAGGGAGAGAGGGAGGAAGGAAGGAAGGGAGGGAGGGAGGGAAGGAAGAAGGAAGGAAGGAAGGAAAGGAGGGAGGGAGGGAAGAAGGAAGGAAGGAAGGAAGAAAGGAGGGATGGAGGGAGAGAGGGAGAAAGAAGAACGGAAGTTTGGCTGGCTGTACAGAAGGCCTCAAAACATCTATAAACAATCAGTTTGAGCAGTCAATTCCCTCAGTCTTTTGTTAGATTATAGGTCCAGTCATATTTCTATGTGATTTCCTGTCCTTCATCCAACCTATGTATTTTAAAAAATGGATAATTGACCCTGTATCTTTTAATCTTGTATTTAAAGCTTCTTTTGTTATGTAAACCATGGTCAAAGACACTCATGTTTTCCCCCATTGATCTGTCTGTTGTTATTTTATTTCAGCAGATTCAAATGACTGTTTCAGAATAAAAGGTGAACCTTCCTCATTAGCCACTATGCCAGCCTCTTCTACCTAGAGAACCTCATTTAGTCCTCACAGCATTCCCACGTCACACATAGGAACCCCAGACCAGCTTCCCTAAAGTGGCATTAAGTCCTACAACCAGGTCCACATCCTCCCTGGCTGCACCACTGTGTTCTTACCTCTTATCTTCTGAGATGGTGTAAGATTTCAAACACCTTCATTAAAAAGCCCTTCCACACACTTATTTTTTTTTCAACTTCCTCCTTTTTAAATAAAGGCCAAAGAGAAAAATAAGCAGGGAAGAGATGGGTTCTAGTTAGAGACCAGCAGCTAGCTCCCACTCCTTTTCCACCCACTCCTACCTAGAAGACAGAACTGTGCCTCTGATCTTTGCTGCCTTTATGTCCCTGGAGGAAGGAGGCCTGAAGCATCCCCAAGTCTCTCCACTACTCATCTTCTCAAGCACATCAGGAGGACTTGGTGACATCTCTAGCATGATATAGAGTCCTGGAAATGGTCACTGTAAGTGTCCTACTGCACAAACAAAATGAGAAAACCTAAAGCATTAGGAGATGACTCACCCAGAAGCCAGCAGCCATGCAAGAGATCTTCCCTAGGAGCTCTGTGAGGTCCCAGACCTCTCAAATGACTTTCTTCTAAGGAAATGGGATAGAAATACAGCTGTCTAGAAGAATTAAGGGGGAAGAAAGGGAAAAAACTCCAAGGGTATTCAGAGGCCCAGAGTGAAAGCTACAAGTCAACCTGCGGGGTCAGGCAGATTCAAAACCAAAGAATGAGTCCCATTCTTCCCTGATTTTGGTAGCTCACAATGATGGGCTAGTCCACAACCAAATAGATAATAGAATTTTGATAAGACAAAGGGGAGCTCAGGATGTGGCTGGAGCCAGGCCTGGGGGTTGCTGGTCAAGCAAGCTGTTTCCGTCAGGAAGTCATATAGCGATAGCATTTGCATTTTTTCTCCTTTGCAGATAAGACTAGTAAGAGGCAAGAGAAAACTGTTGCTCTTTTTTTCTACTCTGTGTGTGTGTGTGTGTGTGTGTGTGTTTTCCTCTTTGACTTAATTAATGTCAATTCACATCAGCCAAGCTCATGTCATTTTCATCCAATTCATATATGCACGACATCAAAAGATAACAGATATTCTTTAACCATCTTGCTAATCCTTGACATTGGCCTCTGCTTGTTTCCTCAAGAGAACCAATCATTCTTCAACTGGTGGTTGTGAGCACCAAGTGAATTCAATGTGGATGGTGTTTAGGACAATGTTTGGCATACCATAACCACTCAATAAAAATCAGCTATAACCATGCCAGACACAGCTATGCAGTTTTCCCATAATACTCATTACAGTAAACTCTCATGCAACTCACTTGACAGAGTAGTCTGTAAGAATGGGAAGTTTTACAGAAAAGAAAAAGAATCAGAAATAGAAATAAAAAATCCTAATGATTACAACTCGTTAATGTAGTTTGTAACAGCATTCAACAAAGTCCAGGCATCATAGCTAGGACTAATTTGTGTACAGTGTACTTATCAGGAACAAAATCCCTTCTCTCTGTGCTCTTAATAGAGTCACCATATCCCCCTACAAACACTCCTTGAGCCATCTCTGCGTACAGCATCAAGAACGTCACTCTGGAAAACACAGGCTCCATCCTCTAGTCTCCCACCCCCTTGTAGCTTACTGTCCAGAGTACACACAGCTGAGCTTATAGCAGTACCACTGAGGTGGGTGGTAAGTGACAGGCACATGACAGCAAGACACCACAGTACACAATACCTGACAATGACTTCCCAGAAAGGCAGCAGAAACACACAGAAAGGCACATCAGGGACAAGGAGCAAGTGGAAGTTGATACGCAACAGGTAGTTTTCTCAAGATGGAGACCCCATAGTCACTTCTCACCAGAAGAGAAACACTTCTCCTTCATCTAGCAGAAGACAAAGGAGGCATGAGCATGAATGCAGCCAAGAAATCAGGATGGAATTGTCCATGAGGATATTGAGATGTCCCACCATGTATAGATATCATCCCACAAAAAGAGACCTCAAAGAGCCCCTTGATGAGGCAGACACCCTATGTGGCCCAAAAACCTGCAGGGAGAGCAACAATGACCAATCCCAGGATCTTGGGAACCAGCCAATGATAGAAAACTTCTTAGGACACTGCTTGACCAGCACCAAGGACCAGAGACTAAAGTTCTGTAACAAGGACTCCAGTCCTTGTTCTGTGGTGCCTATAGTTGACACCAGTACACTGTATCTCTAGCTTTCATAATTCTATGGGCCTGCCTTAAGTTCAGACTTAGGAAGAACATCTAGAGAAACTGGAAACATGGTTTACTTACCTTGTTCTCCTGTAGTCGCCTGTTTCTCTGCTGTTTCTGTCTGGATGTTCCACTCCTCTACTTTCCCAGTGCCAGTCTCTATGTCAAAGAAAAGAAACAGAGACAGTAGACACCTGAGACAGCCAGAGCACACCCCACGGTGGTCTTTCTTAGGTGTCTTAGGTGTCCAATATAGCTGACCAATCTTTCTGCCAGACTTTCATTCTTCCTGGGCTTTCCTGGCTCCCTCATAGCTGGTCTTATACATTCCCTTTGCCCTTAGACTCAGTGTGCCCAATGCAGTGACATCCGTCCCCTCGGGGCTACAGATCCCTGTCTGCCTGTGCAATATGTAAAAGAACCGTTGCCAGATGGGAGGTGGTCAAGTCATGTCAGACAAAAAAAAAAAAAAAAGGAACAGGTTAGGAAAGTCAAAGGACCTTCCTCCAGAGTTCTGAAATGGTCTCACATGACAGATTCCTACATGCCAAGGGCATTGGCCTGGAGGAGAAGAGAGATTTACTCTTCATAAACTCTGTCATAGAAACTCCTTTGCCACAACTTGGTGAGCAGATATAAAGACTACTGTTTTTCAAGTGAACAAACTATACTAAAGAGGATGAATAACATGATCAAGCTTCTAACCAAGGCCACAATGCCATGAGCAGCAGGAATTGAATGAACATGGCCTTCAGCAGACCTACCACACGGTCTTCCTCCCCACAGTGACCTCTCTAGGTGTACAGTCAGAAAAGTTAAAAAAGGAATTCTAAAGTGAACATGTTCCAATAGACATATTCCTGAAGTTAGTATATAATACATCAATTTTATGTGGATTAAAATTTTATGGCGGTTTAAATGAGAATGGGCCCCAAAGGTTCATATATTTGAATGTTTGGTTCCCAGTTGGTGGACTGTTTAGGAAGGATTAGGGGGTGTGCCCTTGCTGGAAGAAGTGGTCACTAGGGAGTAAGTTTTGAGATTTCGAAAGCCCATATCAGGCTCAGTGTCTCTCTCTCTCTCTCTCTCTCTCTCTCTCTCTCTCTCTCTCTCTCAATTGTGCATTAGATATAAGCTCTCAGCCACTGCTCCAGTGCCATGCCTGTCTGCGTGCTGCCATGTTCCCCACCATCATGGACTCACCCTATGAAACGGTAAGCAAGCCCCCAATTAAATGCCTTTCTGCTTAAGTTGCTTTGGTCAACTGTGTCACTTTACAGCACTAGAAAAGTAGCTAAGACAAAACTATTTTCTCACCATTTTGTAGAGATTTTATGTCACCTTAAACATGGATAAGGGGAAATCAAGCATGCATTCTATTACCCTAAAGTCCAAAAATAAATGGAATTGATAATGACAGCCCCCCCCCCCCCCCCCCCCTGCCATGGCTCTGGCATGCAGCAAACTTCCTGCTCATCACCAGACCAGAACGGAAAGGAACCAGGAGAGTTGATTTGAGACCAACTGAGTGAACATGACTCTGGTAAGCATCAGTTCACCAGCCTGTCAGTGGACAGTTTTTTATTTGTTTGTTTGTTTGACTTGAAAAATTCTTTCTGTAGTAACAGTCTGTAATGTTTGCAAAGGTTTATGTCTCATTGAAGCCACCCAATCTATATTTTTAGTATGCTTAAATTGTGTGTATATTTTGAATTTCAAATATCCTGCCTATCACAAATATCAGAGGTTTAATGAAGAGAGGATTTTCTTGTTTAATTTGTATTTAACTTTTATTTAACTTGCACAACCCTCCTCACCACACACAGTTTTTTTCTTGCATATATCCATAAAAGAAGTCTCAGCTATACTCCAAATCTCACATGGCTGTCTCAATTTAAGTAAGTTTAAGGAACATCCCATCCTTCATATAGCACACTGAGCATCTCTCAGGCAAACAACTTTGAATGGCAAGAAGGAGAAGGAAGTAGTACCCGAACACATACTAAGCACATAGGTCTGCTGAGCAGGCAGCAGAGCTCTATCCCCCATGGACTCTTCACCATGAGTGAAGTCAGTGTCACTAATTAGTGGCAGTTCTAATTCAAGTCAGGTTTGTCTTGGGGCCAGAGGCCATGTTTTAGAGTGAAGAGAGAACCAAGGGTAAGTCTCACAGTCCAATTCTGATTCCTCTTCTCCAGGAAACCCCAGCTCCTGTCAGCCCAGGAATGACTGATTGATCAATGACAGAAGAATACAAATTTCAAAGAGAATTGTGTCCATTTCAAGCACTTTGCAGATCCTTATTTTCTAAAAATAGATGAATAAAACCAATACCCATATATTGTCTTAACAAAATCAGGGCAGAGTCATGCAGGGTTACCTTTGATTTGCCAAAAGACTATGCAGGTTCCTTCCAAGAGGATGAATGACTGGCAGAGCAAAAGTGACACTGAGTGGGGTCAGAGACAAGGGGTCACAAGCACTAAGAACCCCCCCGCCTGCATTGCCATTAGAATGTTGTCAGAGGATGTCAGCTTGTCCAGGAAGCATGAAACAGAGGCCTGAGAGTCACAGGACATTTTTCTACTCCTTCCTGCTTTCTTCTCAAGTGCACCTTTCAATAATTAAAATCTATTAAAGTCCTAAAGCAAAACACTTAGTAACACTTCAGCAGGTACTAGGAAAAAGAGAAATGGAATTTTGATGGCGAACCTGTTACTAACTTGGGAGGGAAACAGCTTAATGCTCATTACTTTTAACATTCTGCTTCTATATTTAGCAAATGGTCTAACTCTCAGAGAACAAAGTTCTTTCTATGAATGCTTGCTGAAGTACTCACTACATCTATCCAAACCAACTCTACAAGGCCATTTAAAATCCCAATAGTTGTTAAGATACCTTTACTGTAGCCCATAAGGGCTCTGCTCCCTACTCTGCCTCTGCCCATACTTCCATGTGTATGATACATGTATTGTGTATTGTCCACCATGCGCCAGACAATATGAAGGAAAGAAAGATAGAAATATTAGTGATGATAGCCAAATTCACTGAATGCCCTTTAAAGGCAGGTGTTTTTGTTAGTATTAACCAACTGAATCCTTACTTTCTATGGAGGAATGTCTTACTATTAGCCCCGTTCCTCAGAAGGGGTAAAATGAATTGTCTGCTTTCTTAGTGGTCTTTCTATTGCTGTGATAAACACCATGACTAAAGCAATTTGAGGGGAAAAGTTTATATCAGCTTGCAACTTTCAGTCACACTCCATCACCGAGGGAAATCGGAGCAGGAACTCAAGGCGAGAACTGATGTGGAGGCCGTGGAGGAGTGGTGCTGACTGCCTAGCACACGTTCTTGCTCCTCACAAAGACTGTTCTAGGTATGGACACTGAAAGGGTAAGAAAGGAATTCTAAAGTGAATGAATGTTTTCTAACAGAGAGATTTTCAAGCTGCTGTCCAAACCATCACTGGCCTCAGAGCTGGCTGGAGATATGTCTACCCTGGCCTTATGAGCTGGTTTGACCTAGTTCCAAAACTCTGCTACATGAAGCACTCACAGTAAGTGTCAGAATCAGAGCTAGGTAGCAGGAAAACTCTCCCACCACCCACCTCAGGAGAGAGAGGCTTGGAGCATTCAGGAGGGAAAAACTGGCTACGTGTTCTGCCTCCTGAAGGCCTCAGTAACCAGGCTGCCAATCAAAGATAAAGCCCCAAAGCAAACACAAGGCAATGATGATGAAAAGCAAACCAAACAAACAAATAACAACTACAGAACAAGATAGGGAGACAGTGAATAGTCCAAGAGATTGAGGTAAGCACTGGCAGTCAGCGTTCAGACCCTTGGAAGAAGAAGCTGGATCAGGAGACAGAGCACCTAAGCAGACCCTGAAGACAAAGAAAGTTTGAGTATTAGGTACCTTTATGCCAGCTCTCTCTATAGCCTACCTAAATCTTTGACCCAGCACAATGTCCCAAGGTTCCCAACACACCCACAGTGAGCTCTGGCAGGACACACGGCAGCTAACCAGGCGCCTGCTCCCAGGCAGGCTGTGAGCTCCACTGGTAGCTGAGCATAAGAAAAAAAAAAAAAAAGAATTAACAAGCAAACATCATCAGTCCAGGAGCCAACCTAATCTGCTACCTCCTTGTATACAGTAGGAAACCTAAAAAAGGTTTTTTAAATTTCTAATGGCCAGAAAACAAATTGGAAAAAAGGAGTAATATTTTGTGAAATACATGGAATTCAAATTTCAGTGTCCGTAAAGCTGTGTTGGAGCACAGCCTCGCTCACTCACTCATTAGCCTGGAACACAAGCTTCCTTCACTAGATCCTAAGGCTTGCAAAGCCGACACTCCTAACTATCGGCTCCCTCACAGAATAAATGTCTTATTAACAGTTCCTTGACCCTGGATCCAGCTCCAGTTTCCTCTAATAGTATCCAGAATCCCCACTCCACATCCCCTACCAACAAGGTTTCCAGTTCATCAAAGCACTTTGTCCTGGGAAGAACCAGTTAATTCTTCCATAATTGGTTAGTTCCAGTCTGTCTGCATAAACATTTCTAAGTGTATGGCTTTTTTGGACTCTGTCTAGACATTCTACTGAAAACAAACAACAAAAAAGGATTCCACAACTCAGTCAGCTTAAATAAATGTTGAAGAAGCTGCCCAGGTCCACCTGGGGCACAGCCAGCAGAGACAGGAACCCAGCATAACTGTCATCTGAGAGGCTTCATCTAGCAGATAACAGAAACAGATGCTGAGACTCACAGCCAAACATTAGGTGGAGCTCAAGGAATCTTGAGGAAGAGTTAAGGGAAGAATTGAGGGAACTGGAAGGGCCAAGAGCACCACATGAAGACTTACAGAGCCAACTAACCTGGGCCAATGGGGGGCTCACAGAGACTGAACCACCAACCATAGAGTATGCATGGACTGTACCTAGGTCCCTACACATATGAAGCTGATGGGCTACTTGGTCTTCAAGTGCCCTAAAATTTAGAGTAGGGGCTGTCTCTGACTTTGAATCCCTTTTCCCTAGCAGGACTGCTTTGTCTGGCCTTGGTGGAAGAGGGAGCACTTAGTCCTGATGCAACTTGATATGCCAGGACAGGTAGGTATGGGGGGGGGAGAAGGGAGTGGAAGGGTGGGACTGGGAGGAGAGGAGGGAGTGGAGATGTAATGGAGAGATAAAGTGAACAGATAAATAAATTAATGGAAAAAAGAAAGTCAATAATAAACTAAGAATAATCACCAAAAAAGCATGGATTTGTGTGAGAATTTAACAAGATAATTAAATTTCCTTTCTTAAGTTTAACAAATAAATAAATAAATAATGTTAACGTGAACTGCTTCCTCCCTCTCCTCTGAGCCTTCACTCAAGTGTCACCTTCTAAACAAGGTCACCCTATGAAAACCACAAATGCCCACCCCCAGCACCCTCCACACTTATTTCATTTTAACAAACCATATAGTTTGCTTATTTTTATGCTAGACAGGCACTTTTGGTCTAAATTCTCACATTAATGTGCTCCAAACACAAAAAAGACTGTATATCATAGGCCTCAGTAAATATCTGCAGAGGTAGCCACTGATCCCTCTTTAGTGTTTAAATCATTGGTTTTAACTCAAGGTCTGAGAAATTATATTAGGGTTCTCCCGGCAAATAGAACCAACAGAATACATTTATATGCATATATATAGATTTTTAAAAGGAAATCTATTACATTGCACTTGCACTATGACAGGTTGCACAATGGAACTAGAAAATCAGGGAATTTAGTGGCTGTTCAGCACAAGCAGCTGGACGTTCCAGAATAGGCGCACGCCTTTAATCCCAGCACTCGGGAGGCAGAGGCAGGCAGATCTCTGTGAGTTCAAGGTCAGTCTAGACTCCAAAGTGAGTCCAGGACACCCAGAGTTACACAGAGAAACCCTGTCTCGAAAAAAACAAAACTGAAAAAACAAACAAACAGCAAACAGACAGACAGACAGACAACAACAACGACAAAAACAAATGGTCCATCTCCAGTCTCATCTTCTAGCTGAGCCTAGAAGCTCCCTGGAGAGTTGGTTGTGCAAGTCCACATTTAAAGCCTGAAGAGTCTGGAGTCTGTTGTCCAAAGAGAATGGTGATAATATAAAGAAGAAAATAAAATCACAGTTGTCTACAAGGAATCCAGCAAGACCTCTCTTCTGCTTTCTGCTGCCTTTGGGCTCTCCACATTCAAAGCAGGTCTTCCCCATTTCCCACTCACACCAGTTATCTTCAGAAACACCCAGAAGTATGATTATCAGTTTCCTGGGTACACTCAGTCTAAGATCCACTAGCTGGAGGCAATCCAGGAGGAGATAGAGTAAACAACTGTGCAAACCTTGCCTTCACTCTGGGTGAAATAGGGAAACCCTGAAGGATTTGGAACCCAAAGGGAAAAAATATGATTTAGCAGGTTGTTTGCCTGAGATTTGATCATTTTGATTTTTTAAAATTTATTTATTTATTGCTTCAGGTTACATCTCCATTGATTTTTTTATTACGTTTATTTATTACTTAAAGTTACATCTCCATCCCAGCCCCCTCCCTCCACTGCTCTAGTTCCCACCCTTCTACCCTCTACCCCTCTCCCACCTATCTTACTCCTCCGGTGTAGGGTGCCCCCACAAGTCAGTCCCCCTCGGAGATTTGATCATCTTGAAAGTGGCTACAATAACTCAGACAAGATCAGAGTAAAAGAGCCAAGAGAGAGGGTAATTAGACTGTCGTTGCAATTGGTGTTATCAGGCACATTCAGGGTGGCATGGCCATAGATTATATTTGTAATTGAAAGGAAGAGGCAACAGAATATGCCTATTAATGTCAGATATGGCTAGGAGAGAAAAAGGGAAAATCAAGGATGACTTTAAAATGTTTGACTTGAGAAAATAGAAGGATGGTATTGCCAAAACTGAACTGGAAAAAGCCATAGAGTAACCAGGCTCTTGAAATGAGAAGCAAAGGTTCTGTTTATTATAGGGTCATGGGAAACTGTCATTTAGATATTCATACATCAGGCATCATCCAGTGTTTAACAGGGAGCTGCATACACACATCTGGGTGTAGGAAAGAGCTCTGGGCTAGAGATGTAAGTGTAGAGTCACTGGCACCTAAATTTAGATGGTTTTTAAAGTCATGGTACTAAGTGAATGACCAATGGAACCGTGCAGAGACAGAACAAGGGACCAAAGTCTTGGGACTGGTGTGATGGCTCCGTTGGTAACTACCTGCTGCACCTCAAGCATGGGGGCCTGAGTTCAGCACCCACATAAGAAGATGAGCATGGTGGCACACATCTATAACCCCAGCACTGTGAGCAGAGGCAAGCGAGTCCCCTGGGGCTTGCTGTCCAACCCATCAATCAGAGAGTAGAGGATCACAAGATTAAGATATGCCTGGGTTACATAGTGAGTGAAAAGAGGCCTGGATGTGCCTCAGTGAAAGGGCACTTTTCTAGAGTGTGGGAAGCTCTGAGTTAAATCCCAGGTGCTGGAAAAATAACTAAGGTAATGTAAATATCATGCAAATAATATTATATTATTAAGAGAATAATGATGAGGAAAAGTCTGCACGCATTTGATAATACATAATGCAATTTTTTAAAAGGTACTTTCCATGCGTGGTTGACTTGGTCTTCACATACAGAACCCACAGATATTTTGACTGGCAAGTTCTGACTGTTCCCATATTATTGTCTTTGCCCAAGACAAATTTATTTCTCTATGGACTATTGCAAGCCTCTCACTCTTTGTTTTTTTGTCTTTTTCAAAGAAACTGCTTGTTGAAACAGTTTATGTAAATATATGTTAAAAAGTCCCCAAATCCTAGGTATACAGCTTGATTAATTTTCATAACCCAAACCACATACAGCTCTAATCTAAATATCACCTAGATCAGCAGGCCCCATAATTCCTGCCTCAGACCCTCACCATCACCCCAAAACTAACACTACTTGGGTTTCTACTGCCACCCAGTATTTTCTCATACTCGATGTTTTGAAATGATATAAGTGGAATCTGAAATTTCTCTTCTTTTGAGCATACCTCTGTCACTCAAAATTATGTCTGGGAGACACATCCATGTTTTAGAAATAGTTCATTTCTTTGCTCTCCTTTGGGTGAATATACTACCATTGATTTCTTCACTCAACTGTTAATATTTAGGTTGTTTCAGGTTTGGCTTGTGTTGGCTAGTTTTATGTCAACTTGGCACAAGCTAGAATGGCACAAGTTTGGGAAGAGGGATGCTCAATTGAGAAAATGCCTCCACAAGATCAGGCTGTAGGAAAAAAAAAGAAAAACAAAACAAAAGAATAAACATTACATGCCCCTCCCCCAAGAAAAGGTCAGGCTGTAGGCATTTTTTTACTTAGTGGTTAACATGGGAGGCCCCAGCTCATTGTGAGTGGGCAGACGGTCTTGGGTCTTCTTAGAATCCAAACTGAGTAAGCCATGAGGAGCAAAGGATATTTACATTACCTTAGTTATTTTTCCATATTTCTCTATGGCCCCTGCATCACCTCCAGGGTCCTGCCCTGCTTGAGTTCCTGCCCTGACTTCCCTCAGTGATGGAGTGTGACCTGCGAGGTCTAAGCTGAAATAAACAAACCCTTTCCTCCCTGAGCTGCTTTTGGTCAAGGTGTTTGTCACAGAAATGGAAACCCTAACTAAGGCAGAGTTGGTGTGAACAGACTGTTATGACAGCACATTTGTTGGTGCACAGGTGCAGGGGTGTGTCTTGGCCATATTTCTGGGGGTGCAACTGTTCTATTGCTGTACACATCAACTTCATCTTGGAGAGCTTCTGCTCTCTTCATAGCTACAGCAGCTCCATTGCTCACATCCTCATGCTCACTTGGTGCTGTGCTTCTGGGTTCTTCCCACTCCACTTGGAGTCACTCTGGTGACAAGCCTTGCTGTCTTGGGGAGGTCATACTTCAATAGCCTTTAGTCTCTTGCTTCCACTTGTGTCTCCCTCTAATCTACTCTCTAAATAAAGCCAGAGACATCTCTAAATACCACTTTGAGTGATCTGTTCCCTCTTAAAATATTTCAATGTCGGCCAGATGTGTTGGAGAATGCCTTTAATCCCAGCACTTTGGAGACAGAGACAGGCAGATCTCCGTAAGTTCAAGACCAGCCTGGTCTACAGCATGAGTTTCCAGGATAGCCAGGGCTACACAAAGAAACCCTGTCTCAAAAAAACAAAACAAAAAACCCAACAACAACAAACATTCCAATGTCTCCCAATTGTTCTCAGAATGAATCCAAACTCATGATCACAGTCTCCAGGTCTCCACAGCCTGACCTTTCCCTCCTGCGTGACTTGGTCCTACTACCCACACTCCATTCATTATGGTCAAAGCAGACTCTTCCCTCTCCCCTAGCAAGCCAACCTCTCTGCCTCTTTGGAGTCTTTATGTATATTGTGAGTATCTCTGTGGCTTAGAACTCACTATGTAGACCAATCTGGCCTTGAACTCACAGAGGTCTTCCTGCTTCCATCTTCCACATGCTGGAATTAAAGGTGTGCACCACCAGACCTGGCCAGTTCTTAGCATTATACTTATACATTATATTGGCTATGGATGGCAATTAATGCAGAGACACACAACCAAACAACATTCGAGAATAAGAGACTGTGGCATGCTCAGCAATAAATGAGACAGCTATGTTGCACATACACATACTCAAGGCTCTTATCATGGAATCATCATGGAAGAGGAGTCAGAAAGATTATAGAACCATAGGAGGTAGATATCTGCAGCAAAGCAGTATTTGCAAGACATGAAAGTGCACTTGCACACATGAACTCACAGTGGCTGGGACCACTGTGGTCATGAGACCAACACAAAATCAATCCAGCCAAAATCCCAGCAGGGATTGAGGAGGAGCCCATAAAGTCCCACTTCTATCTGGGAAACTATTGACAAATTAGGCTCCTAAGAGAGTCAGTATTCCTCAAGGATACATGCACTGAGAGGCCACCCAAACTCCAATACATGGTCCTACACCTGTGCACATAATGCTATACTAACTGAATGCAATGGATATCTAAAGAGGATGAGAGGATCCACATATGAGTAAAGGGGATACACATGAATTTGGGAGGGAGAAGTGGTGGAGAGTAGGTGAAGAATGGAATAGAGGTGGATTTCATCTAAACACTGTGCATGCAGGTATAAACAATAAAGAACATTTAAAAAGGAAAAATTGAAAAATTAATAAGAGGAACAAGATAATCTTTAACCCAGGGAAAAAATGGGGTTATCTTCTTTCAGGCTTTCTTTTCTCCTTTGTTGTCGAAAGGCCCGGGAGAAGACTTGGCTAAACCTACTACAGAAAGTAGGATGCTCAGGAGAGTCTAATTATTCAAACTCATCTCATCCTCTTTGCCCAAAACTGATAAAGATGAACTGGGAATAGATTTGAAAAGCCTCAATTTAGAGCCTCATTCCAGCTCATTATCTCAAATGATTTTCCATAACGGGGTCTTTGTCATCCCATCAGGGACATGGAAAAGCCTGACGGCATTAGAATTTGACAAAATTGACTCTAAATAAAGAGGATAATAAGTCTCTGGGAACAAGCATAGAGATTCAGAAGCTGGGCTTGGCCTCTTTTCCCTGAGATGAACAACTGTTTGGAAAGTCATCAAGCGGGCATCCTTCCTCTGCCAGGCCCTGCTGAACATCTGTCATGACTTACTGACTCTTCATAAAATTCTCTCTCTTTCTCTCTCTCTCTCTCTCTCTCTCTCTCTCTCTCTCTCTCTCTCTCCCCCCCCCTCCCCCTCTCCCCCCCCTCTGTCTGTTTCTCTCTCCCCCTCTCCCCCCTCTCTCTCTGTCCCTTTCTCTCTCCTACACAGTCGTCCTAATAAGTTGCCGATGACTTGTGTGTGGCTCAAAGAACAAGTGAATTGTCCAAGGTTGTACCTAGTGAGTGGCTGATTCAAGCTTGTCCCCTGATCACTCTGCCTCTAAGGCCTTGCTCCACTATAAGGCTAGATTTCTGCCTTGGCTGTGTACTATAAGGCTCAAAGGAGGAGGAACACAGGCCCTTTCCTGTTCTAGTTTTAAAACTGCTTATGGGCTCATGGTGCTGAGCTCAGATTAAAGGGAACTATAGGGAACTGGGGAAAACATCCAATTAATTGAGATCATCACAGGGTTAGATTACTACTTAATAGATGAGCAAAGCCCCAGTGACATGGCCTCAATACAAATGTCTACTTCCTTTTTCAGATGTATTTGGATATCAAACTCCCTAGCACTACTTTTGGTAAACAGAGTTAAATCATCTACACTTGAGTGAGGAGCTGTGCTGGCTCATGAGTCACACTCTACTCTGAACTTCAGATCTAGCAACAAAGTCTGAAGTAGGGCATGAGGAAAGAATTGATCTCTGGGCTTGGTTTGTCTCCACAATAGAAGTGCATGGGGTTCCCTAGAAATAATACAAATGAGAGGGAAACTGAGACCAGAGAACCAGAACTCACATCTACTGAATGTGGGGAGTTTTCTAACTGAAGTACTTAAGCAAGGGCTGCAGTGTGGGAGGGGTTTCCTGTGCTACCCATTGGCTTCCTCCTTTCTTCCCTGCTTCCTCATTGCAGCAGGGGTAGGGGTATTTCCATTCCCCTGCTGAGGTGCTCTTACCCTCACTGTTCTGCATTCCTCTAACACAGGCAAGACGACTGCCATACACTCTAAGCCAAGTGTCCCTGAAACTCAAGAGAATCACGAACTCAGTTACCAGCTGGCATTTAAAAGGAAAGTAACAAACCATTCTTCTTTGCAAACACAGGTAGCCTCAGTCTTCATGGCAGATCCAGCCTGAGGCACCCAATAGATGCTGCACAGCCATCCTACATGGAACGCAGTTCATAACTGATATGAGGGCTGATTTAGTTCACTCACTTACATTTGAATCTAGCAGGTCTTAATGGAGCAATGCAGAGCAGGCCTGCCCCTGCCTTCATGGAGTTCACACACATGAAGCAGAAGATGCATGAGCACACACTGTGAGTTGTGCTACAAAGGAAGGAA
Source organism: Lophiomys imhausi (assembly GCA_907164525.1). Taxonomy (NCBI): domain Eukaryota; kingdom Metazoa; phylum Chordata; class Mammalia; order Rodentia; family Muridae; genus Lophiomys; species Lophiomys imhausi. The sequence goes on along the minus strand of CAJQZJ010032648.1, from coordinate 592,696 downwards.
TAGAGAGGGATTCGTAGTGTAACAAGGAGAATCAACAACTCTGAGTAGGGAATTGGATTCATGTTTTCCTCAGTTCCCAAGGCTGCCATGAGGAATCTGACTTGGGAGATTGGAGGCCAGTTAGGAGGTGTAGAGGAGGGATGTAGTAGCCTGAACCACTGGGAGGTAGTAGAACTGAGGCAATATGAGACTATCTACTGGATTTTTGTTAGTTAGTTCATTGTTTTGTTTGTTTGTTTGATTGATTGATTGATTGATTGATTGTAGATACAATCAAAAGAGCTTAGTTCTTCTGGGAAAAATGAAAGATTTGAGAAGGTGAACAAAGCATGTGGGAGGGTTTATCTGGGACTGGACAAGGTCACCTGAAATTCTGAGTGTTAATAATACTGACTAGATTGCCACACACTATGTCCCACAGGCTGTGCGTCTTCAAACTCCAGAGATGGCCAAGAGGTGGATCCAGTTCTTCACATTGTGGAGTCACAGAGCTACAGGGTCACAAGCTAGTGCCACCTAAATATCAGTGTTGAAAGGGGAAAAAACAAGGCCTATTCTCCCACACACTTTCCTACTCTGTACCATAGCCCCCAAAGCTCTCATGCTCCTCTGAGAGTAGCGTATCTGTAGATAAGTCAAAGTCATAACTAAAGAATCAGTGCCAAGGGCTGGCCTGATCCCCTGTACCCACATTTTAAAAGCTGTGTGCTCCTGTAATCCCAGCAGTAAGACATGAGATAGACAGATTCCCGGGGTTTCCTAGCTAGCCAGCCAACTTAGCCTAATTGGTGAACTCCAGGCTAATGAGATATGCCAAAAAAAAAAGGAAAGGAAAGAAAATAGTGATATGCCTAAGGAATACTAAGTACCCAAGAGTGTCTTAGTGTCTTCTAGTGTTCACATGCATGAACATACATAACTCATTCACAAACACATATGAGCTTGCAAGCACATGCACACACGCACACGCACACACACACACACATTTGAATCAGAGTCAAGCATCAAGTTAAAGCAGTGAGGATGAAAAAATAATAACAAAGTCATTATTTCCAATTATTAATTCTTGAATATTTCTACATTTTTGGCCTCAATAGAATATTATCATAATTCCCAGCTCCAAACTTTAGTTTTGTCTGTAGAACATGGCTACATCTGAAGGTTTATATAGGCCATGTTCTAACACGTTCTGGGGAGTATTTTGCACATGTGCATGTTATGTGTGCCTGAGGAAAAGTGCTGTTCATATTGTAAGTATACAACCACAACAGTAAGCATAGCCCACAGTCACAACAGAATAAGGCTGGGCACTTGATTGTCACACCTGGTCTATGGATACATGTTTTTTGCTACTGAATACCCAATTAAAAAGCCCCAAAACTACCTGAATAGCAATCATGGTCATCAGAAACTAGTGTCGTATAATGAAAAGCCTGCAAGCTCTGCAGCTACACTTGTACCCTGTGCGCTCCGGAGAACTGCTCCAGCCTCTTTAGCTAATGTGGAATGAAAGGAACAGTGAATGAATTGTGGGCTTAGAGTAAGAACTGGATGTCAACATGTAAATGGATGCAAATAGACCCATATTTATCACCTCCCACAAAACTTAAGTCCAAGTGGATCAAAGACCTTAACATAAAACTGGACACACTAAATCTAATAGAAGAGAAAGTGGGGAAAAGCCTGGAACTTATTGGCATAGGTGACAACTTCCTGAACAGAACACCAATAGCTCAGGCCCTCAGACCAACAATCAACAAATGGGACCTCATGAAACTGAAAAGTTTCTGTAAGGCAAAGGGCACTGTCATTAAAACAAACTGCAGCCTACAGATGGGGAAAGGATCTTTACCAGCCCCACATCTGACAGAGGGCTAATATCCAAAATCTATAAAGAACTCAGGAAATTAAACACCAGCAAACCAAGTAACCCAATCAAAAAATGGGCAACAGATCTAAAGAGAGAATTCACAAAAGCGGAATTTAAAATGGCTGAGAGACACTTGAAGAAATGCTCAACATCCTTAATTATCAGAGAAATGCAACTCAAGATGACTCTGAGATTCCATATCACACATGTCAGAATGGCTAAGATTCAAAACTCAAAAGGCAGCATATGCTGGTGAGGCTGCGGAGAAAGTGGAACACTCTCACATTGCTGGTGAGAGTGCAAACTTGTACAACCACTATGGAAATCAGTCTAGCATTATCTTAGAAAACTTGGAATAGCTCTATTTCAAAACCCAGCCATACCACTCCTGGGCATATATCTAAAAGATTCTTCACCAACCCACAGGAACATCTCCTCAACTATGTTCATAGCAGCTTTATTTGTAATAGCTAGAAACTGGAAACAACCCAGATGTCCTTCAACCAAAGAATGAATAAAAACTTATGGTACATTTACACAATGGAATACTACTCAGCTATCAAAACAAGAAAATCATACAATTTGCAACCAAATGGATAGAACTAGAAAAGCTCATCATGAGTGAGCTAACTCAGACACAGAAAGATATGCATGACATATATTCATTTATAAGTGGATTTTAGCCATTATAGTATAGGATAACCATCCTACCATCAATAGACCCAAAAGATCAGGAACAGGGACTTGGTTACCTGTCAGTAGGACACCCCAGCCTAGGGAAACTACCATGTATGCCTCCTATGCAAGAGGAAGCTCTTAGGCTCATGTGACTAACAAACTGAGGGAGTCTGATATATGGAGACACCCCATACTGGAGGCATGGGAAGGGTGGGAAAGGGGGTAGAAGGTGGGAAGGAGGGGCAGGGAGGGGGTGGAGGAAGGGAGTGGCAAAGGAGAAGTAACGAAGTAATAAATAAATGATTTAAAGTGAAGAAAAAAACAACTTTACAAAGAGGAGCCTGCTGTGCAGTCAGCCCTTAACAAGTACAAGAGAGCTGGGGCAATGGGGGAGCCTCTGGGTCCTACAGTGTTAGCCGCTGTGAACATGTTAACATTTTCTGTTTGCTCCGTGGCTTAAGCAGGAGAAAGGGCCAGTTCTTTAGAGTTGCTTCATGGACTAGGCTCTTTAGAAAATATTGGGGGAAAAAAAAATCTCAGATCCTGTCATTTCAGAAAGAAAATCAAAGTGTGGGAATCTTACATTTTGAAACATAAACAAACATCATTTGCATGCATATGCTAAATGTCAAAATATAGTCTTTAGTTATTGTTTGTATAAAAAGAAAGTTTCCACAAAGAACAAGAGTAAATTTTATTTAATTTCATCTTTTAATCAAATCCTGTTCAGTGAGGCTAACACACTTCCAGTGGCAACCCCTACTTACTAAGAAAGAATAAATTCAATTAAGATCATAAATCCATCAATGTAATCCATGACATAAACGAGCTGAAAGAAAAAAAAAAAAAAAAAAAAAAACATGATCATCTCACTAGATGCCGAAAAAGCATTTGACAAAATCTGACACATCTTGATGCTAAAAGTTTTGGAGAGATCTGGAGTACAAAGACCATACTTAAACATTATAAAGCAATATGCAGCAAGCCTGTAGCAAACATCAAATTAAATGGAGAGAAACGGGGGCTGGAGAGATGGCTCAGCGGTTAAGAGCACTAGCTAGTGCTCTTCCAAAGGTCCTGAGTTCAATTCCCAGCAACCACATGGTGGCCCTCAACCATTCACAATGTGATCTGATGCCCTCTTCTGGCTGCAGGTATAAATGGAGAGAAACTTAAAACAATTCCCCCCAAATCAGGGCCAAGGCAAGGTTGCCCACTCTCTCCATATCTCTTTAGCATAATACTTGAAGTTCTAACCAGAGAAATAAGACAACTAAAGGAGATCAAGGGGATAGAAATTAGAAAGGAAGAAATCAAAGTATTCCTAATCAAAATGATATGATAGTATATATAAGTGACCCCAAAAATTCCACCAAAAAACTCCTACAACTGATAAATACTTTCAGCAATGTGGCTAGATACAAAATTAATTTTAAAAAATCAGTAACCCTTCTTTATACAAAAGATAAATGAGTTGAGAAAGAAATTAGGAAAACAACACCCTTCACAATGGACACAAATAATATAAAATACCTGGGGGTAATTCTAACCAAGCAAGTGAAAGACCTGTATGACAATAGCTTCAAGTCCCTGAAGAAAGAAATTGAAGAGGATATTAGAAGATGGAAATATCTCCTATGCTCATGGATAGGTAGAATTAACATAATAAAAATTGTCATCCTATTGAAAACAATATACAGATTCAATGTAATTCCTATCAAAATACTAACACAATTCTTTACAGACCTTGAAAGAACAATTCTCAATTTCATATGGAAAAACAAAAAACCACGAATAGCTAAATCAGTCCTGTACAGTAAAATAACATCTGGAGATATCCCCATCCCTGATCTTAAGCTGTACTACAGAGCAATAGTAATAAAAACAGCATGGTACTGGCATATAAACAGGCCAGTTGATCTATGGAATCAAATTGAAGACCCAGAAATAAACCCACACACCTATGGTCACTTAAGTTTTGACAAAGATGCCAAAACCATACAATGAAAAAAGGAAAGCATCCTCAACAAATGATGCTAGTCTAACTGGATGTCAACATGTAGAAGGATGTAAATAGATCCATATTTATCACCTTGTACAAAGCCTAAGTTCAAGGGAATCAAAGACTTAAACATAAAACCAGACTCATTAAATCCAATAGAACGGAAAGTGGGGAAAAGCCTCAAACTCATTGGCACAAGTGGCAGCTTACTGAACAGCTCGGGCTCTAAGACCAACAATCAATAAGTGGGACCTTATGAAACTGAAAAGCTTCTGTAAAGCAAAGAACAGTCATTAGAACAAAATGGCAGCCTACAGATTGGGAACAGATCTTCGCCAACCCCACAACTGACAGAGGGTCAAGAAACCAAATAACTCAACCAAAAAATGGGGTACAGAGCTAAACCGAGCATTCATGAAAGAGGACTCTCTAATGGCTGAGAGACACTTGAAATGATCAACATCCTTAGTCATCAGAGAAATGCAACTCAAAAGAACATTGAGATTCTATCTCCTGCCTGTGAGAATGGTTAAGATCAAAAACTCAAATGGTAGCACATGCTGGTGAGGATGTGGAAAAAGGGGAACACTCCTCCATTGCTGGTGGGAGTGCACACTTGTACAACCACGTTGGAAATCAATCTGGCGATATCTTAGAAAACTGGAAATAGTTCTACCTCAAGACCCAGCCATACCACTCCTGGGCATATATTCAAAAGATTATTCTCCAAACCACAAGGACATTGGCTCAACTGTGTTCATAGTAGTTTTATTCATAAAGCCAGAAATTGGAAACAATCCAGATGCCCTTCAACTGAAGAATGGATAAGAAACAAAACAAAATAACAACAACAACAACAAAACTGTGGTACCTTTGGTAATGCAGCAGTCCTGCAGTCACACTATACTGACCTAGATGTGTAAGTGCCTGCAGGAGCCACCTGCCAATCTCTACTTCCCATACCTGCTCTATTGAGGGGTCTGACCATGGCTTTGTCAACCAAAGAGTTTTCCCCTTCAGCTGCCCTGTATCCTGAAGCCAAGAAACATGTATTACATGTATATAATTCTGTAACACCTCAAAAGGGTTGTGGTTCAGTAATTATGAGGATGTCATTTGGAATCAGAGCATTTTTTCCATTTAAGAAAATGTCATAAATGATGTTGGCTTTATTTAGATCAGACACTAACTTCTTTAACTTTTAAGGAAATAAACCTCCTTTTGTAACTGCCCTCTTAAGTAGGAAATGATTTGTGAATTCCACATTGGATTGTCTCACTATTCTGAGGGGGAAAAAAAAAGTGTGGAACATCAACACAATGGAACACTAGTCAGCTATCAGAAACAAGGAAATCATGCAATTTGCAACCACATGGATGAAACTAGAAAAGCTCATCCCGAGTGAGCTAACCCAGAACCAGAAAGATGCACATGGCATGTATTCACTTATAACTGGATGTTAGCCTATCCTACAACCCACAGACCCAAAGGAACAAGATCCCAGCATAACTATCCTACAAGAAATTCCACCCAGTGGCAGATCAAAACAGATCTTGATCCACAATATTGAAGCAGAGCAAGAGAGCTAACTGGGAATAGCAAGAGTCTTTTGAAACCTCAAAGCAAACACCCAGTGACACACTGCCTCCAACAAGGCCACATCTCCTTTGACAGGGCAACACCTCCACTTACAAGGCAACACCTTCTCCAACGAAATCACACCTCCTAAATCTTCCCAAACAGTTCCAGCAACTGAGAACCAAGTATTCAAATATCTGAGCCTATGGGGGCCATTCTCATTCAACCTACCACACAGCCTCATGTATTCCAGACTGGCATCAAATTCATTGTGTCAGTAAATTTGGTCTCAGATTCATTATGTGGTCCAAGCCAGTCTTAAATTCTTGATCCTCCAACTGAAATCCTGAGTATTAGAATTACATATGTGAGTACACCTGGCTGAATAAGTAGGTGATTGATTGATAATTGATAGATAGATAGATATAGATGATAAAGTTAAAGATATTAAATCTAAATCCTACATATGAGAAAGCCACTGGATATTTGACTTTATTTCCCCAATTACCCTCTCTTGATCTCTCCTCTTTTTTTCTTCCTTCCCCCAAATAGTCCCCCATATATATATATAAAATCTGTACTAGATTACATAATCCCAGTACTCAGGATTTCAGTTGGAGGATCAAGAGATTAAGACTGGCTTGGACAACATAGTGAATTTGAGGCCAGTTTTACTGACACAATGAATTTGATGCCAGTCTAGAACACATTAGGCTTTGTGGTGGTTTGAATGAGAATGGCCCCACATATTTGAATACTTGGTTCCCAGTTGCTGGAAGTGTTTGGGAAGGTTTAGGAGGTGTGGTTTTTTTGGAGAAGGTGTGGCCTATTGGAGGAAGTATTGCCTTGTCAGAGGAGGTGTGGCCTTGTCAGAGGATGTGTTGCTTTGTCAGAGGAGGAGGTGTGGCCTTGTTGGAGGCAGTGTGTCACTGGGGTTGTGCTTTGAGATTTCAAAAGACCCCTGGTATTCCCAGTTAGCACACATGTGCTCTCTCTCTCTCTCTCATTCAATATATACATATATATATGCATATATATTACACATACATGTATTTTTAAACAATCCTTTCTCTTAATATTGATTCACAGAGTCAGATTAACTCCCAGAAAGCTATCCAACAACAACAACTAACACTCACACCCTCCAGTATGTTGCGTTTCCATCTCAGAACCAGGACAAAACACTGTCTTCTGGACATGAAAGGCCTGGGGTATATTCACTCATAGCAGCTATCGTTGTCTACACAATATCAGGCCTGTCAGCCTTCCATAATGGAGTGCAAAGGTGTTCACAATCCTCTAGCCCTAGCTGAGGAGTTCTGGACAGGAGATGGCTTCTGGGAGAAGGCAAGTGAGGTTTTTGGTTTTTTTAAAGCTATGGACCCTACTAAGCAAATTATGCTATTATGGATGGCCCCATAGTCATGAGCATATGGGCATAACACACTGAACTTAGTGCATTATTTAAAAAATAGGACATAAATTTAAAAGGGTGTGAGAGTAGGGGGTGGATCTAAGAGGAGTGGGGAGAAGGAGAGGAAGCAAATACAATCCAAATACAGTGTATGCATGTATGAAATTCTCAAAGAATTAATAAAAATATATTATACCTTAAAAAAAAGATACCACCCCTAGTATCATAATCAGGCATGCAGTGGTAACTGTCACCATTGTCCTAATTTCTTCCCTGAGGACAGCAGTAAAATATATTCCAATGTCATCAAAGGAATAAAGAATAGAAACATTACCAATAAACTGGGCTTCATTAAAATTTAAAAATTTTGTTCCTCGAAAACCATCATTCAGAAAATGAAGATAAATCCTGTCCTGGGAGAAGATCTTTATGGATATTATAAGGCAACTGTGTCCTTGAGAGGGGAAAGAAGCCAGTAGCCCAATGGTAAGACAAATAGTCAAAGTTCATAATTATGGACAAAAGACTTAAACACTACATGAAGGAAACTACAGAGAGAGCAAATAAATACATGGGAAGATGTTTGGTATCATAATCAGAGTCAAAACCACCATGAGATACTATCACACTACCACTAGCAAACACTTATAATCAAAATGAAAGAAACAAGTGCTGGAGAGAGTGGAAAGGAAGCCTCATAGATATCAGTGGACTTGGAAAAATGACACAACCACTCTTAAAAATGTTCATCATTTTCTCAACAGCTTCTCCACACACTTGCTATGTGACCCTGGTACCTTCTAGGTACTCGAAGAAGAATAAAGATGAGAGTCTATGCAAAGATTCTCAAACAATATGCAAAATGGCCCCAAGCCAACAGAACCTACATACACATCATCTGATGGACAATAAAAGCGATGAAAAATTCAGAATTAGGATCGGCTTCCTCAGCAGGCAATCAGTGAAGCCACATCCACCCATACACCCAGAAAACATCTACACCTTGGTCTTGATTTCCTGTGATCACCATCTGGACTACCTTAATAAATTTAACTTTGAACCTATGTAGAATAAGCCAACATAAAATTTAGATTCTTAGCACATCCCATCATAGATGATCCATTTTTTGGAAGTGCTACTCATAATGGGTTGAGAAAATAGGCTTGCATAAACGGAAAAGGCCTAGTGTGACTGTTGTTGCCCCAGCCAAGCCACAGAATGTTGGACCAGTGATAGGCCAAGCACACTTGATGAATTCTGGATCTCCCATACCTATGGAGAGTCTTCCACTATCCTCACAAGTATCATCATGCCTTAAGCAAGACAATATGACATAGCAGCAGGAATCATGACAGACTGAGAAATAGACTACAGGAGATGTGGGGGAGGGGGGAGAGAAAACACCTCTCACACTGGCCTGTCATCTTTTTTTTTTCTGATTGATAATTGTTAAGGAATGGTCCAACCCACTGTGACAGTGTCCCTGGGCTCATGGTCTTGAGTGTTTTGAGAAAGAAGGATGAGTAAGTCATGGGGAGCACACCAGCAAGCAGAGTTCCTTGGCTGATCTCTGCTTCAGTTCCTGCCTCCAGGTTCTTAAATTCACTCATTGACGAAATGTGACCTGAGGGTTGCAAACGGTTGCAAAAATGAAATAAATAAACCCTTTTCTCTCCAAGTTGCTTTTGGTCATGGTATTGACCATGAACAGCAATGGAAACCCTAAGACAGGTTCCCAGCAGCCATGTCAGGCAGAATACTGCCTGAACCACCAATTGAGAGTATTCAAAGTCTCTGGCCTCTATGGACATCTGTACTCATATGTCCAAACAAACTCACACACAAACAAACAAACAAACACACACACACCTTAGAATAAGATAAATCTTAAAACAAAAGAAAAAGAAATTAATCAGATGTCCTCACTCCTCTCCTCAAAAGTTGGCCCACACATTTGGGCTGGTCAGGCCTCAGAGGCAGAAAAGAACAGTCTAGGGAACTATTGCCAAGGGCACTCAAGCTGCAATGATGCAGCTAACACCTGGGAAGAGCATTAATATTGACTTTTCCTGAGAACCTAAGAAAAGGTAGAAGCTTCTCAGGTCTCTGATGTGGTTGAAGACTAGATAGTTACAGTCTCACAGCTAAGTTTTAATTTTTTTAGGAATTAAAAGGATATTCTAGGTCTAAGAAGATGTTTTTAAGTGGATATTGGATGTTTTTAAGTTAGGATGGAAACTGAGTTAGGACTAGAACTCTAAACTCATCTAGATAGATAGATAACCTGCCAAAAGTCTAAACTATCCTGGAAGCAAATTCCCATCCAGATGTGAAACAGTGAGTGTAGTCCAGTAGTAGAGTGCTTGCCTGTCCTTAGGCTGTGGGTTCATATCCCCAGTACTGAAAATAAAGAAGGGGGGGTAGAAAAACAGAGGAGAGAGCAAGAGAAAGGGAAAGATAGTGCTATCTATCCAGTGCCTTGCCTCTAGCCTAATAAAACCCTGCAAGATTCCGCTAAGCTGTCAGCTTCCTGGTCTATGGAAACAAATAATAGGGCTATGTAGTTTTAAGTCACTAGGTCTTAAAACTTAAAACAGGTCATAACCTGTTAGACAATAGGATGAAACTGTATATTTATCCACACAAAGGAGACTCCTTTCCATTGTCTACCCTAAGTCAGATCATTACAGCCAATAAAGGCAGATGAACTTGTGCGAGAAGAGTTAAGGCTTGGAGATTATAAAATGATACTATAGAAGATGATTTTTTCTCTTTCACATTCATGTCATTTTAGCAATGTGTGTTTTAGAGCTGAACTGGGGACATCCAGATCTCCACTCCCTGGATGTCTGACTTCAACACAACCTTCTCAGACCCTCCAGGTTGGATCTTAGAGGAAGGAAACCAAAGAGAGATTGTTCAGTCTGGGCGCCAGCAACAGGCATATGCTGTTCACATCCTCCTGTCTTCTCTTCCTTGGCTGCCAGGAGTCCAGGCCACACCCCTTGAACTTTGATCAGTGTAGACACAGTGCAGATTGGCCAGGTACAATCAACTTGGGAAAACCCTCCTTCCTTCACCAATTACAGTTGTTTGGGTGCTGTTGCCTTACTAATCCAGAGACTTGTCCATTCTCCAAAACTTCGAAGAGTATAAAATCCTCTCAGGGAAGGAGCTTATATCCATAGGGTTGGGGGGCCACATAACCTGTCCCAAAGTCCTGCCAGGGAATTGGAAGATGTAGATCCTTACTGCATCATCTTCACTCATTTGTCACAAGATCTCACACAAGACTGTTCCATTAGTGCAGGGGCTCTTTTTTCCTTTTACTTTTTAGTGTGTGTGTGTGTGTGTGTGTGTGTGTGTGTGTGTGTGTGT
>CAJQZJ010032648.1:537934-578930 GCA_907164525.1 Lophiomys imhausi | reverse complement strand
AAAAAAAAAAAAAAACACAAATCCTGTACAATAAAAAAAAAAAAAAACACCTGGAGGTATCACCATCCCAGATTTCAAGTGTACTACAGAGCAATAGTAGTAAAAACAGCATGGTATTGGTATAGAAACAGACCAGTAGATCAATGGAATTGAATTGAAGATCCAGAAATGGACCCACACACCTATGGCCACCTGATTTTTGACAAAGAAGCCAAAACCGCACAATGGAAAAAGGACAGCATCTTCAACAAATGGTGCTGGTCTAACTGGATGTCTACTTGTAAAAGAATGAAATTAGACCCATACTTATCACCTTGTACAAAACTTAAGTCCAAGTGGATCAAAGACCTTAATATAAGCCGGTCACACTAAATCTACTAGAAGAAAAAATGGGAAAAACCCTTGAACTCATTGGCACAGGTGACAACTTCCTGAACAGAACACCAACAGCTCAGGACCTGAGACCAACAATCAATAAATGGGATCTCATGAAACTGAAAAGCTTCTGTGAGGCAAAAGACACTGTCATTCAAACAAAACCGCAGTCTACAGACTGGGAGAAATTTTTCACCAACCTCACATCTGACAGAGGGCTAATATCCAAAATCTACAAAGAACTCAAGCAATTAAATGCCAAGAAACCAAATAATCCAATCAAAAAAATGGGGGATGGAGCTAAATAGAGAATTCACAAAGGAGGAATCCCTAATGGCTGAGAGACACTTGAAGAAATGTTCAACATCCTTAATCATCAGAGAAATGCAACTCAAGATGACTCTGAGATTCCATCTCACACCTGTCAGAATGGCTAAGATCAAAAGCTCAAATGACAGCACATTCTGGCGAGGGTGTGGAGAAAGGGGAACCCTCCTCCATTGCTGGTAGCAGTGCAGGCTTGTGCAACCACTATGGAGGTCAGTCTGGCGATATCTTAGAAAACTTGGAATAGCTTTGCCTCAGGACCCAGCCATACCACTTCTGGGTATACACCCAAATGCCCCTTCACAGAATCATAAGGGAGTTTCCTCATCTATGTTCAGAGCAGCCTTATTTGTAATAGCTAGAAACTGGAAACAACCCAGATGTCCCTCAACTGAAGAATAGGTTAAAAAACTGTGGTACATCTACACAATGGAATATTACTCAGCTATCAGGAACTATGAAATTATTCAATTTGCAGCCAAATGTATGGAACTAGAGAAGCTCATCCTGAGTGAGCTAACCCAGACTCAGAAGGATGCATATGGATGGCATCTATTCACTTATAGTCTGATTTTAGCTACATAGTACAGGATATTGATACTCTACCAACACACCAAAGGGAACATGGATGTAGGCTTTTTATTTTTTTATTTTTATTTGTTTGTTTGTTTTTTAGTTTTCTCTCCCTGGCAATGAGACCCTTTTCACTGGTGGTACTGCCTTGTAGGCCCCCAGTGTATGAAGAGGCTCTTGACCCTCATATGACCTCTGAACTGGGGCAAAGAACTGTTATGTAAGGACACTCCACTCCAGAGGACTGGGATGGAAGGGTTAGGGGGGTAAAAAAAAAAAAATGAAATGTGAAGTTTCGGCTTTTTGCTACCAGTTGTCATAAACTGTTTAGGATAATTAAGAAATGCAAACTAATAGTCATGCAAGCCTGTCATTGTGTTAGGTACGATGACAGTCTATTATAGTTATTTTCTAAGCTAATCAGAAATCAAGGTGCTAAGAGACAAGCAACATTTGCTTATCTAAATATAAGAAATAGATAGAGTATCTTCAAAAACCTCAAGAGATCTGCAGAACATGGCATTCAAAGATGTTTTCTTAACTTTAGATTTTTTGATATCGAGACATGTCAGCTCCTGACAGCACCCCCTATTCTACTCCAAGTAGAAGATGAGCATCAAAGAATCTCCAGTGGGAGATGATTGAATTAGTGGCAAGCCTATCTCTTGCAAAAAAAAAAACCCAACAAACAAACAAACAAACAAAAAAAAACCTTGCTTCAACTGTAGACAGAATGCTGTCCAAAAAGGACAAAACTTGGAAGTAGGTAAGTCAATAGCCTTGCTCTGCCAAGACAGGGTAGGCAAGTCCTTCATAATTCCTGCTCTACAATCAATGTCTGTCAGAGAAACAGGGCCAAACGCTTGAAGATTGATGCTGCAATGTATGGAGAGAAAATGGGAACTGTCCAGGCAGCCACTGGTATGTCATTTCTTAGTTTTGGAAGCTGCGGGCCCTTCAAAGAGGCATTCTTAATGCAGCTTTTCAGACCACTATCAAAAGACTACCAGCAGGCATGCAAAACAGAAAGCTGCCATCTCTGGCTAGAAGATCCCTATCAGTACTCAAGGACCCCACACTTCTTTAAGGTGTTTTTAAACTCCAAAATTTCTTGGCAAATTAGAGTCTCATTTCAGAGAGGATTTCTATACTCAGGGCCTTCCTTTTGTTGCAGAACTTCAGTACTTGCTCACTAACAGGAACTATCACTGACTTTGTTCAACTCTCCCAGTCCCGAAGGTTAAATGACACCCACATGCTTTACATAGCACCTCCTCCACAATGCAAAGTTAGCTCAGTTGAGTCCTAAGTGTGAAAGTTGAGTCTATACACATGAGTACTGTACCTTCCATTAGTAAGGAGAAGTCTTCAGAGACCACCTCAATCCTGAGGCAGCTAATCCTCCCTCAGCACAGCCTGGAGAAGAACAGAAAGCATGTGCAAGGGAGGGCTAGTCCATGTTCTGTGTATGTGCCATAGTGCCTCAGTGTCTGAGAGGACTTTGTCTGGGGCCAAATGACCTGGATCTTTGCACGCACCCCTCAAAGCAGCATAGCTTTCCAAAACCTCTCCTCCATTCCCACTTCACCGTTCCAATCAAACTCTGAGCCATGACCTCATATGTGTTGCATAACTGAATGTAGGGTCAAGAAAAACTTGGTTATTGCATGTCGACCAAACACCAATTCAAAATCAAACTCATAATGAATCCCTGGCAGTGCTTGCCCATGTTGTATCATCCTTCCCTACAGCCTTGGTTCTAAATACACACACACACACACACACACACACACACACACATGCTCTTTGCACTGCACATGCCATGCACCAACATTATAAACTACAGTACTCTCACTCTTTATATGTACATACAAACTTTTCTGTTCTTACAGAAACATAATGGTTTAATTGCAGAAAACAAAGACTTTGGTTTTTCCTTCTGTCATTCCTCAGCATGTATCTAATTAGTATACCTTGGGTTACATTGTATTAGAAAGTTAGGACTTTTTTTAGAATGGTATTTGAATTGCTGGCTTAAGTTTCATCTAAGAAAATTATTCAATGAATTTTGATTTGGAATTAGGACAGAATTTCAAACAATTTCTAAGCTGGTCCTAAACAGATTTATGATTTAATACAATATATTACGACAATTGGTGTGAAGGAGAAAGCCTTAAAAAGAAGCAGTATTAACAAGGGCTAATTAAAATGTCAATGACTTCCATAGTGGTAGTACAAGTTTGCACTCCCACCAGCAATAGAGGAGTGTTCCCCTTTCTGCACAATCTCACCAGCATGTGCTATCATTTGAATTTTTGATCTTAGCCATTCTAACAGGTTTGAGATGGAATCTCAGAGTCATCTTAGGTTGCATTTCTCTGATTGCAGGTGGGAGTGCAAACTTGTACAACCACTATGGAAATCAGTCTGGTGATATCTTAGAAAACTTGGAATAGCCCTCCCTCAAGACCCAGCCATACCACTTCTGGGTATATATCCAAACGATTCCTCACCAAACCACAAGGACATTTCCACATCTATTTGTAATAGCTAGAAACTGGAAGCAACCCAGATGTTCCTAAACCAGTGAGTGGATAAAAAAAAATTATGGTACATTTACACAGTGGAATACTACTCAGAGATCAGAAACAAGGAAATCATGCAATTCACAGACAAATTGATGGAACTAGAGAAACTCATCCTGAGTGAGCTAACACAGACTCAGAAGGATGCACATGGCATCTACTCACTTATAATTTGATTTTAGATGTATAGTACAGGATAACTATCCTACAACCAACACACCAAAAAGAACAGGAACATAGACTTTGTTACCTGTTAGTGGGACAATTTTCCCTAGTGGTGCTGCCATGTAGGCCCTCACTGCAGGAGGAAGCTCTTAGCTCTCATATGACTGCTGAACTGAGGGGGGCTGATATATAGGAACACCTCACTCCAGAGAAGTGGGATGGGTGGGAGAGGGAGGAGAAGATGGGAGGGTGGAACCATAAGAGGTGGAAAGAGAGCACTGTGATGGAGATGTAACTTGAAGTAATAAAAAAAAATAAAAAAAACAAAAACAAAAAGTCTGTGTCTATGAAGACTTTGGAATGTAACAGGTCTAGAGTCTAATTCCAATTTCTCTTAGGCTACTGTTAGACCCATAAAAAGTCATTCCTTGTCCATTTCTACATTTGACTAATATCTGATAAATAGATTAAAACCTTTGGAATGTATTAACTTACTTAAAATCCTGTTATTTTCTAATCAAGGAACTAAGAATTCCATCAGATAGTATCTGAGGTTGGTATGCCTGGCTTTAACCCACGTCTCTGATGTTCCTCCCCATAAGTGTAATTTGTAAATGCTTGATTTATGACTTTCTTTATTCTGCTACTATACAACTTCAGAAAACTGCTTCTATGGGGGAACATAGAACTTGGAGTAATCTGACTACACATTTCCAGGCCATAGTCATTCAAATTCGGCTCTTATTCCCTTTGAGATGTGAGCTGTGTTTTAATGTCAACATCAGCATCACAATTATAAAACCAAAGTATCAGTCAGTTCTGAGAAATGTTAAAGATGTTCCATGCCCTCTAGTATCACAGCCTACAGCTAGGAGATAATTCTTTACACACAGATTAATAAGCATGTCCATCTCAGTCTGTAACCTTTGCCTCCATCTTGAAGAATTGGTAAAATTATATTATACAAAAGAGTTGTTTTTTTAAGAGTTGTTTTAAAATGAACTTTATTGTGGTTTATTCAGCAGACACTCACATCATGTCCAGTTCTTCCCAAGAAGACATGTGATAGAGGGATGACAGTTACCTTCTGTCAAGATCTGCACACATCTGTCACAATCTGGGAAAAGTCTGTCTTCATGGTGGGCATAAAATTTGATATAAGAAACTTAGGTGACCCTCTGTTTCTCAACAGTGAATAATTCACAGAAAATGCTAAATAAAACATGCTAGAATTTAAACTTAACCCATCTGCTTAAATGATACTTTGTGGTGTTTGTTCTGGGGTCCAACTTCAGAATGGAAATGCTTTAACTGAAAACTCGAATTCATAGATTTGAGGTGGGATTAAATTATCAGGGAAGGCTTAGTAAAGAGATATTCAAGTAGAATAAGTAGAACAGTGGACTAGACTGGGTGCCCAGCTTAGGAAGAAGCTCTGACATTTGCTCTATCTTCAAATTTCTAATAGCAAGCACCTAGTCCTTTTGCAATCAGATTATCAGCTTTTCTGTATCAATAGCGCCATCTGGTGATCACATGCCTTCCCTGCCACACTGTGTAGCTCACTGAAGCCAGAACCTGCCAAGCTGTATGGGATTGATACAGGTGGGCAATGGTGTGGACTTTGATCCTACCTAGCTGGAAAGGCATGCATTTCTGTAGTCCAGATGCTAGTGAATGCGTCTCCAAGGTTTCAAGTGTTGACATTTAGTTCTGTTTTGAGGTGTTAAAAAGAAGGAAATATCATTGGATGACACGATTTAAATTTGGAACCTCTGGGAAGAGGTTAGGATTAAACAGTCATCAGGGTGGTGTCTGGCTTTGTAAGAGAAGGAAGTGAGAACAGAAGATTCACACACTCCCTGCTCTTTGCTATGTAAGAGCCTGTAACACTCTGTTACCTGGAAGGTCTGCCAGCAAGAAGAGCATCAAAGATGTGACCCCCTCAACCAAGCATCTCCAGAACAATGAGCCAAAACAAACCTTTTTTCTTTATAAAGTAACTTTGCCTCAGATACTTTGTTCTAGCAATGACAATGGACATTATAGATGTCCCTAAGTACATGATGTTGGAAGTATCTTCTTCCATATGTGGTACCAGTGCTCAGAAATGTGTGATTTATGTTTAAATTTTACAGGCTGTCTGACCTGCACTGAGGCACAAGTATGGAGCAGACAGTAGCTTCATCAGGAGTCCTCTGACTGCTCCTCAAAACAGAGTGCTATCACCTCCCCCAGAAGAATAAGCATGGGACACCTACACCTCTCACTTAAACCTTCGTTTTGTTTTATTTCAGTTGCCTTATTCCTCCTACCCTCCTAGCACTGTGCCTGTCCACTCCCAAAGTCAGTCTAACACAACTCCACATCCTAACAAACATGCCCAAAACACAGCAGCAGTCCACCATGCTCCCATCAGAGTAATTTGGCCAGATATAGCAGGATGTATCCTGAAAGGTCCCAGCAGGTGTTTGAAACTTCATGTTGCTTTCAAAGGCTGGGGAGAATGGAGTGTAGCTGGTCCTGAATGAATTCAAGTCATGGCTCATCGAGCTGCAGGGCCTTCATCAACCAGAGGAGCCAAAACTGGATGGCAATGAGTATCAAGTTTGGAAATGCTGAGCTCAGTGAAGAGCACAGACTATAGGGATGACTATTCTTCAGGGATGGTGCTCTGCCTCCTTCCTGTTAGAAATGTACATTGAACACTCCTGCACCTTCGTTGCCAAGGTCACATCTTAGCCCTGCATCTCTCAATAGCTCTGGTCACTTACTTCACAATTATAATTAGGGAAAGGAAATTATCCCTACTGTTCTCTCCTAAGTTTTTATACTTTACTTCCATTTCCAGCAGGTATGCTGGATTGCAGAGTTAACAGAATCTTTGTGCCCAGTTAAGGAGAACCACTGAGACCACACAAGTGGCAAGGACTCCCTGCATGGAGGAGGCCCTGAGAAGAATATGTGAAGCTGTGAAAGTGAATCCTGGATTGTGTTAGAGACTCCAAGATGTTGGCAGTTCAAGAACCAAGAGATGTCTGCTTAGAAGAGATTCACCCAGGTGGAATCTCCCCTAATAGAGAGAGATATTGCAGGAAGCAAAACTTCCTGATGGTATATGTTTGCTTAGCCCTTTGACATTGGTCACGGAGACTCAGGATTTGGAATTCTCCCTGCTGGGTTTCAGTCTTCCTTTTATCCAGTATTTTTTCATTATGCCCTGACCCTTTCTTTTTGGAACAGTAATGTATATTCCATGCCATCGTATGTTGGAAGTATGTAATTTGCTTTTTGATTTTACAGTGGTTTGTAATTAAGTGATTGTTTTAAGTTCCAGAAGAAACATTGAATTTTGACTTTTAAACAATGTTAAGTCTGAAAAACTATGGGAACTTTTGAATTTGGACAAAATTCGTTTTGCATTACAATATGCCCAGGAGCCAATGAGGGCCAGGGTGTAGAATGTGTTGGTTTTAATGAGAATGACCTCCATATACTCATATGTTTGAATGATTGGTACCTAGTTGATGGAACTGTTTAGGAAGGATTAGGAGGTGTGACCTTATTATAAGAGATGTAGGCTTTGAGACTTCAAAAGATTTACACCATTCCCAATTTTCTCTCTCTTCTCTCTGCTATCAGATCAAGCTGTGACCTCTCAGCCCTTACTTTGCCATAATGGAATCTGACTCTGAAACCATGAGTCTAATTATACATTTTATTTAGTAGTTGCCTTGGTCATGTGTTTTATTGCAGCAATAGAAAAGTAAATAACATACTCAGTTGTAAGAAAGAACAAAATTATGTCATTCTCAAAACAATGGGTAGAATCTGATATTATCATATTGAGCAAAATAAGACAGATTCACAAAATCAAGTTGTGTGGCCTAGTTTTATATAAATTTGGCACAAGGTAGAGTCATCTGAGAGAAGGCACCCCCAATTTTTTTAAATGCCTAAATAAGATGGGTTGTGGTCAGTTCTATATGGTATTTTCTTAATTAGAGATTGACGTCAGAGGGCCAGAGCCCAGCCCTCCCCCATTGTGGGTGGTGTCACAGCTGGGCTGGTAGTCCTCGGTGCTCGAAGAATGCAGACTGAGCAAGTCAGTAAGTGGTACTCCTTCATGGCCTCTGCATCAGCTCCTGCCTTCAAGTTCTCTCCCTGTTTGAATTCCTGTCCTAACTTTCCTCAGTGGACTATATTCCAGGGTATGGAAGCCAAATAAACCCCTTTCTCTTCAATCTGCTTGTGGTCGTGGTGTTTTATCACAACAATATAGACCATACGACAAAAATATTGCCTGTTTTCCCACACATATAAACCTAGATTTTATGTGTATACACACACACACACACACACACACTCACACACACACACACACACACACACGTACACGCACACATGCACATATACATACATGACATGAAATTTTGTAAAAGTTTTAACTTTAAAAAACATAAAAATATGTCCAACACTGTTAGTCATTAGAATTAGGGAAATATACATCAAACCCTAATATGAGACAATGTCACATCAGTTAGGATATGTGACGTTAACTAGACTAACCATCCCAAGTGCAGGAGATGCTGTGGAAAACTGAAGGGTTCAAATCCTGCTAGTAAGGATATAAACTGGTACAGCCACCTAAAATCAGGTCTGGTAGCTCTTCAACCTTTAAACACACTTACCATGTGACTCTTCAATTCCATTTCTCGATACATATCCAAGACAAATCGAAACATACATTCACAAACACACACACACACTTACTAAAAATGATCACAGCAGCATAATTCAAAAGAATTTAAAGTTTAAAAAAAAATCAACCAGTATGGATAAACCAAAGACTAGTTAATGGAATGTGGTATAGCCATTCGATGGGATCATATTCAGCCATGCAAAAGGATGAAGTGTTGAAATGAAACCTTGAAAACATTATACAACAAAGAAGCCTGACATAAAGGATGGGTGAGAGGCAATTTCATTCATGCTCTAATAAAATCTACAACAGACAAATCTAAAAGGATAGAAAGTCAATTGGTGCTTAACAGGAGCATGGGCAACAAAAATGTTGAAAGTGAATGCTGAGTGCTCATGCTTGAGGAATTTCCTTTGAGGTGCTGGAAGTATCTTGATCCTGATTGTGGTAGTGGTTGAGACATTCTTGAATGCACAAAAACCCCTGACCTCTAGACAAAATTCTTTGGCATTCTTTCCCTGGAAAACTGAACCCTGTGTTCTTTCTGGTTGAATCTGGGTGGGTTAGCAATGCATTCAAGTAAGAGAGTGTCAGAATGTGGCTTCCACACTACATAAAAGGCAAAGGGCTGTCTGCTTGAATACTCACATGTGCTATCCTAGAAGTTTGGCTAGCTGAAGGCTGTGTACTGAGAGCAAGCTCAAGCCACAGGGAGAGGGTGCCTAACTCTCAGTCCTCACAGCTGGGCAGCTGAGAGGGAAGTGTGTATGCAGTAAAGGGTTCCAGTCCCAAAGCAAAAGTCACCCAAACCTCGCATCTCAGCAGAGGCCCTGAGCATCACAGAACAAAGACATCCTTTCCCTGCTCTGCCTGCCCAATTTCATGTCCATTAAATCACAGAGGGGTTGCTGCTTTGGGCTATTATGTTTGGGGGGATACTTTCTTATCTAACAAAACAGTGATAAAAGGAAGTTTAAAAGTCTTGTTCAAAGTTAAAATTGTTCTGAATCCCTGACATCACAGGAAATCAACTTTCGTACGGGTCATCAGTTGATCTCATGTCTGTCGCTCACAAAAGCAGGCAAAATGGCGAGTCACATATGCACATCGCCCCCAATACTAAACAAGAGGCACTGGGTCCCCAGGAGATACGTTTCCCAGATGCTTGCATCTCTTGAGCTCTATCACGAAGCAGGCAATTTGCTACAGAATCTGATAGGCACAGAAAAAGACATGCTTCTACATATCGCCCAGCATTCACAACAGCTGCAACAGCAAAGACTCTCTCTGAAATGTGCATGGCCCCCAGGTTGAGAAATCCTGCTATAAGATGCTGTTGGAAAGCCCTGGTGCTACAATTTGACTTTGGCTCTTGCTCACCTGCTAACAGCTTGTGCTTGGGTCAGTGATATAAACTTCCCTGAGCCTCTTTCCAATCCATTACATTAGGACTATAATGATATAGGACCATCACTCTATGTGCAAAATGCATTCTCGAAGACCTGACCATTTAAATCTTGAATAATTCAGTCAACCCTGGCAAACAATAGCAAGAAGTTCTCCCTATAGTCAGCCCCATGCTGCCTTGTGGCATAGTCACAAATACCATTTGTAGCTCCATCTGCTTGACAGGTTTGAAATTATATGATTCCTGGTGGATTTTTGTACTTGAGAGAATCACATTAATTTCATGTATAAAGCAAGATTTTGTTAATATTTTATGTCACTCCTTTTTCAAATTCTCCTGGCCTGGTCCATGGGGTCATTGAGTGGGTTAGTTTGTGGACTTCACTCACAGAGCCTCGTAACCCCAGAGAGGATCACTGCTGCCCTTGGTTGACTCACCATGCTAGTGACTTCTCTAGCCTTTCTCTCCCCCTAGCCTTCAAATCATGTATTTTCTGTGGTAGCTAATCTAATGGACTGAACTAGCATGTTCAGAGCCTTTATCTTAATGAACAAAAAAAAAATATGCACAGTTCCCTTGTTCAGATTCCATACACCATCTTCACCATGGCACCACTGTCTAACCCCAGACCCTGATGCTGGAAACCCAGGCAAGCATAACATGTTCTTGCTGCGTATCTTTCCTCTCGGGACCTGTACACTCCCCAGTCAACCCAAAGAATGAAATGCAAAAGATTAGACTGTGACTCCAAAAGAGTCAATAGCTAAGTGACAGATGCCCAAAGGGGGTGGGGGGGCCCAATAGTCATAAGCATATAATACTGCATCTCTGAAGGTACTCAAGAAGGATGATCACCCTCCCTCCCCTCTCCACCCTCCTCCAAAAAGCAAAGGGGATGCTTCTTCTGTCCTCTACAGCACTTTGTTCACATCACAACAAAAGCCACAATGCATTGCATGAGTTGACCTGCAGCACTTGTCTTACATTAGTGCCCACTTTGCAGTAGCTATATTAAAGCATCACATGGCCCCATCACTGCCTATTTTGTATCCCAACTGGGAAGAAACTTTTAGTAAGTCTATAGTGGCTTTATCTTGTCATTAAGAATCATTGCTTCCCTGCCTTGCCATCACCACATTGTATTCGACAGCAGAGCTGGGAGTGCTACCAGCCAAGAGTGTTCACTCTGTTTGATGTGTGTCCCACCCCAAGATCCTCTGCCCATCTCTGCCTCAGGCAGGTAAAGAGATCATTTGATATTCTTTGGTTTGTTTAGCCTGTAACTAACTTTAAAAAAAATAACATTCATTAATTCAAGTTACATCTTGATCACAGCCCCCCTCCCTCCTCCCCTCCCGGACCCACCTTCACACCCTCTATTCCCTCTCCATCTATTCTCCTCTAGTGTGAGGGCCCCCACATATCAGTCCCCTCAGTTCATCAGTCAACTTTGTCATCCTACAGATCCCTTAGCAAGTGGGGGAGGGGCAGTCTCAGTGATGGACTTTGTTACCTGTTAATAGGACACTTTACCTTAGCTGAACTGCCATGTTGGACCTCAGAGCAAGAGGAAGCTCTTAGCTCTCATGTAACTAACTTCTTAAACTCTCTGTGGCTCCCCGTGTTCCTTAGTATAAAGCCTAAACTACTTAAAGTGACTTAGCAATGCCTCCTCTTATCTTCTACTTCCCAGCCCAGCACAAGTGAAGCTCATGAAGTTCTGTAAGTAAAGAATTTGACTAAAGCCCCTTCTCATCTCTGCTGTGACTGATCTCCTGATGTACTGGACCCTGATGCCCAAAAGGATGTACAAACTGCCCCAAACTATGCCTATCAGTTCATCTGTGTCCCATTGCCTAGCAAAGGTCTGGAAAAGAGCAGAGTCTCTGGGCCAGTTGGAGGCTGATCCAGAGAAATAGGAGGAGTTCAAGAAGAATCTCAGCTCTGACCTCTTGTTAACCTGCCAATCAGACGAGATGACAGCCAGAAGACTGCCAAAAATCAACAACAACAAAAGGAAAAAGAAAATAAGGGAAAAACTCATACCTTGGGGTTAAAAGGGCACCAACTGCCTAAGAATATGGGGAGACTGTGGTTAGTGGAAAGGCCATCCTCTGATCCCCTGGGTTCCAGCTCCTAGCAGCTGAGAGTCTCCCCTTAGAAGAGCTGTGAGGACATCTAAAAACAACCCACTGATGGACTCCCCACTCATTCATTTTCCTGTGGTTTCTCACTGAAACGCTGAAATAACAAAACACAGCTGAGGGACTGCTGCTGCCCTAATTGAGCTGTTGATGGACAGCTGCATAATTTGGAGGCCAAGAGTTTCTTCCAGCTGCTGTGAGTGACTGCCCTATCTGGCTTCTGTTTCTAAGTTCATAAACTCACTTTAATTCCAAGTCCAGAAATCCAAAGCCTGAGGAACTCAGCTTTGCTCCGTGGAGTGAGCCTTTCAACAATCCCTGCAGAAGGCGCCATGCCACCTCTGCACAGTTCCCAAGGAAGACCCAGGAGTGCCAAGAGGCCCTGTGCTGGGCCTGCCCCTCCCTGGACCCTATAAAACCATCTCTCCTGTGTTCTCCAGTGGCCTGCCATTGCCTCTCACCTCACACATATGAGTATCCTCTCTCTAGTAGATTATTCCCATTAGCACACAAAATTTTTATTTCTTTCTTCACAAAAGAATATCTACCCTCATTTGACCGCACATCCTCTTTGAGAAATGGCTTTCTCTCTTTCCTCCCCAAAGCAAACATCTGCAGTGTCTGCTTTCCCTTCTCTCCTTCCATCCTTCCTGAATATGACCCATTCTGCTTTGAATCCCAGGTTCCATGGTGCTGCTTTGGGTCAGTGGCCCTGCCAGCTCTCTTCAGCCATGTAGTCACTGTCCTCTTGGGAAACACCCCTCCCCCAGTGCCCTGGTCACCCCCTCCCAGCCTCCCTTAAGAATTGTCACATCTCTGTGACTTCTGACCCAGGTTGAGTCCTCCAAAATGACCATGCCCAGGTACAGCATCAGGTAACAGCATCCTCACTCTGATGGTGCTGGAGTTACACTGAGTCTCTGCTGACAGCTTCCTGGCAATTATAATTAGAAGTCCCTTAGGTATGTCAAGTGTGACACATCCACAGCAGAGGCTAAAACAAGCCCTCACGACCTTTCCTCAAGCTCCTTCATATCAAAATAACAACCCCACATTTCAAGTTGCTTACACCATAAGGGCTGAGACCAACCTTGACTTCCCTTTTCTTTTTACTCCACATCTATTCCACCCTGAAAACACAGGTAGGTGAAGACTTCTTATCCACATGATGAGCTCTTCTCAACTCCAAGTCACCGTACCCTCTGGCCTGTTCTACTGCAGCGGCATGGAAAGTTGCCCCTTGTTCTCTTTGACCCACCTCATCTGTCTATTCACTCAGTGACCAGGCTGTGATATATCACAGCTCTCTTAGAACACTTCAAACCATACGGCATTTCATCTCACTTGTGAAAGATCTGATGTCCTTACTGTGGCTTTCCCAGTGCCTGTGTGGACTCCATCATTAACTCTCTGCCTTTAGTCCCCATTACCCATTGCTTCCCTTCAGGGCCACCAGCTGTTCTCCCCTCAGCCTGCACAGCCACTGCCCTCATGGCAGGCATAGTTCTCTCCATTAACTGTGTCACTTTTCAACTCTCCTAACTAGCTGATGGGAGCATAAACTGGTACAGCTGTTAAGGAGCTCATAATGGAGGTTCCTGAAACAAACATAGAGCTACCATAGGAGTCAGCTTTACCAGCTCTCATGTACACCTGAAGGACTCTGACTCAGCATAGTACAGAGATATCTCTGCACACCCATGTTTGTTGTTGTACTAGTCACAACAACCAAGGTATGAAGCCAGCCCACAAGTCCATCACAGGTGAAGGAAGGAAGAGACTGTGATAAGTGTACACAATGGAATTTTTTCAGATATAAAGAATGAAATGATGACACACATAAAATGTATGAAATTGGAGATCATTGTGTCAGACAAAATGCGTCAGACAGAAAGACGAACTATCACATTTTCTTTCGTATGTGAAATCTAGATTTAAATTTGTTGTAGGGGTTGATATGAACTTATAAAGAGGAACTTATAAATGCAAACATAAATTTATGAGATGGGAGGATGGGCTCCAAATGCAACAATGAGCAGGAACAAGAGACAGTAGTGGGCTGTAAACAGAAAGCAAAAGAGAGAGTAAGGAGACCATTAAGAGGAGAAAAGATAGAGGGCTGGCAGTGAGGGAGGGGAGTAGGAACAATATATAATGGTTTCGTGTATGAAAATATCACAGGAAAACCTGTTTCTTTATAAGATGATCAAAGTAACTGTTAAAAATGTTCATAGTCAAAGAGGTTTTCTCTGACCATTTCACTCAAAAGAGCCTCTCCAGCCTACTTAGCCTGTCTGAACAGTATACAGCATGATTTGCCTTCTCCCCATACACATAGAAGTAGAATATCAACTTTATGGCGGAAGGCAGCATGCTTGATGCCCTGTCACATTCCAAGTGCCTGCAGTAGTGACTAGACTATAGGTGACCCTCTGCGTATGCAAATACCATGAGTGCTTTATACAAATTAGCCATTTCACACAACCAGGAGACCACAGGGCAGGTGATGAGATTGTCATTCTAGTTTCATGAAAGTCAGCACACAAAAGTTGAATCCCTAGGAGATGCCAAAAATAGGATTTGAATCAGTAGCCTGCCCCAATATCAGCTCTCTTAACCAGCAGTGCATCTCCATTAAGGAGTTCATCCTCTAGTGTGAAGGAATGTATGAAGTACCATCTTGCCTGATTTTTCTCCCGTCACCATCATCACCTTGGCCCTGACGAGAGTTCTGGTTCTGCTTACAGTGCTCCTGTCCTGCTCTGATAGTAGATCTTTACCTGGATGGGTAGATGGATGATGGATAGATGTGTGGATGGAAGATAGATAGATAGATAGATAGATAGATAGATAGATAGATAGATAGATAGATAGATAGATAGACAGTTAGATAATGAATGGATGCATTTATGAATTCATAATGGATGTGTATATGGATGGATGGATGGATGGATATAAAAGGCCAACAACCCACACTCTTCTCAATCACTGACTCTAAAATACAGCCCAAGATTTGAAGTCAGTCACTCCTGGGTTGAAGTTCCAGCTTCATCTCTGATAATCAATGTAACCATTGACATATTATCATCTCTGAAGCTCAGTTTCCACACCTTTAAAATAGTTCTCATTGCATCCACTCTCTAATCTCCAAAAGGTTAATACTAGGCCTATTTGGATACTCTAATAACAAAAGAAGCCAAAGTTTGCCCTCTCCTATCTGAGAAGGTTATGTACTTATATAGGGCTTCTCAAAATAAAAATAAAAATAAAGACTTCTTGGCTCACCAGATATAATTCTTCCTATCCACTTCACTGCATGTTATTTGGACAGAACAGAACAGACTCCAGTGTGATCATTGCTCAAGGCCAGACACAGAGTGAGAGATGAGCTGCACAGGTACTGGATCTTAAAGAGCTCTGTGAAATTGTTTAAGAATGATAGATCTTTTTCTTTTCATTTCATTTTTGGGATTGTAATTTAACATTTCTCCCTTCCCCTTCCTCTCTCTCTAAACTCTCTCATGTACCTCTCCTTTCTGTCTTTAAAATTCATGACCTCCCTTTTTCATTAACTATTGTTATACACACATACACACACAGGCACACTTTGCTAACTTCATAAATGCAAACCTGTTTGACCTGTATAATGTTACTGTATGTATATATTTTCAAGGCTGGCCATTTGGTGTTGGATAACCAATTGGTGTAGGAAGACTATTTCTCCCACTCTCAGCATTCCTTTATTGCTTCTAGTTGTCTGTGTCAAGTTGAAGCCCCCTAGGCTCTCCCCAGTCTATTTTAGCATGTCTGTTGTAGTTTTCCATGTTCAGCTCATGTTTAGGCAGTCATGTTGGTGAGACTTTATGGATGTAGCTTCTGACATTACTAGGAGACACAATCTCACAACAAGCTCTTTGAAAGGATGGTGGATTTTAATGAGTACAACAGGGATTCTAATGGCCCTTTAAGGTAAAGAACTATAAGTACGCATTTATTCTTGGAGCTATGTGTCTTAAAACTTAATGTACTAAGGTATCACCTAGGAATTGTGTCACAGCAGACTTTCTATCTAGTAGATTTGGAGTAGAGCCTGGGATCCTGCATTTTTAATGAATCCCCACAAGGTACCAATGGTGCTGGCCCAAATGACACTTTGAGCACTGAGGTTTTGAAGTGTTCATCTTACTTGTTCTAGAAAATGAGTTCGAAGGCATGAGCAACAAGGCAGAAGCCTCAGCGGAATGAAAGGTGGTGAAGAAGTAGGCTAAAGGAGTGGTCAGTGGAGCAGAAATAAGGGTGGATATGATAGGACTTTGGGTGAAACAAGACCAGACTACTGCTCTGGTTCCTAGGTTGGGTATCAAAATGAATCATGGTGACCTTCATCAGGACAGGGGCAGAGAAATAGCAACTGAAATTGAAAGAGAAAATGAAAACTATACTCCTGAGGTTCTCATGCCATTATTAAATATAATTACTAAACAAAAACATGACTATATAGCCCCAAAACTCAGAAGAGAGTTCTACACAGGAGGCACATATCTGGGAGCCATCTCAAGATTTTTTGTTTTTCTTTCTTTCTTTGCCAAAAAGACTACAACTTCAATTTTCTTCATTCTAGAATCCCCTAGG
Source organism: Lophiomys imhausi (assembly GCA_907164525.1). Classification (NCBI taxonomy): domain Eukaryota; kingdom Metazoa; phylum Chordata; class Mammalia; order Rodentia; family Muridae; genus Lophiomys; species Lophiomys imhausi. Next base: position 562,019 of record CAJQZJ010032648.1, on the reverse strand, counting down.
GTTCCCATGTGATGGGTAGTGAGCACAGGACTCCATATCACTCCCTCTTGTGCGCCTGACCAGGTTCCTCACAGTCGGTATCACTGGGGCATGCTGGGAGATAACCTTTATGGGAGCTGATGGAAAGTTCACCTGGATCTTTTTACCTACACACTGAAGGCCAAGACCAGTCTCCTTCAAGAGTAATTAAAAGCAGAAAATAAGAGAAGACTATTAGGGTGCCTGGCAGAGAATGAAGGGAGGGCAGGGGAACTAGGCTGTGTACCACACCCTGCAGGTCCAGTATAGACATAGCAAAATTCAAACCCCTGAACAGACAAGAGGCACCAGGTCTGTAGAACTAGCCACGAGACTACTGCTGGCTGATAGACCAAGCTATTGGCCTGGGCTCCAGGGAACCCCAAGACAAGACTGGGATTTGTGCTAGACAGTGTGATAACGAAGTGATTTTGGACATGGAGTTTTCAGGGTTCTGTTTCACATCTTCAAGTTTTTGTCACCTCACCTCTCTCTACTCTTCCCTTTCAAATCCCAACTCAAGTAGTCAGTTCTAAGACTTCCCCAGCCCTCCCACTTAAATTTCCAAAACTTTTTGTTACGCAGTTTGCCTGCATCAATTTTGGTGTATATAATGGTATATGTCTTCAGCCTACAACAGGCTGTAAGTTCCACATGACTACTTCACTGGAGTAATAGGAGACAACATCCAAGAATCACACCCAGTTTGTGCTACAATTAGGTGTGCAGCAGGTTGATGGACTTGGTAGTTGAAAATTATTCCTGGTACAGAACACCCAAAATGTCAATAAGACATTCTTTAAATCTCTTAAGCTTATCTGAGTCGGCATGAAAAGAAAAGAAATGCTTAGAGATAAGGATCAATGAGAAATGAACAATCCAGAGAGATGAGCAAAGACTGAAGCTAGCATTTCTCAAGACTCATCTGGCCATCCCTGGTGGCCTGATAATGACTTTAATGGTCCATGTATGCAAATACAAAAAGAAAGCCTAAAACCAGAAGGGGTAAGAGGCTGGATTCAAGGCCTCATTAAATCAACGACCTTCAAAACAAACAATCTCATCAGTAGGGTTTTTTAAACCCTTCCAGACTACCACAGATTGGAGAGGGAAGAAGAAAAGGAATATGAAAGAGTACTAGAGGAGAATGGAAATTATCGATCAGATGTATATGGAAGATTCATAACCACAAAATCCTACTTGTGGTTAAATGACACCAGGGGAAGCACTTTTATTTCTTTCCTTGATGCAGCACTGACACATTATTGGTGGTGCAATGTCTATTATTAATGCATTCAAACCAACTGCACATCATTAAGTAGTTTATTTGTGCTCTTTCTGATTTTTTAGTGTAGTCACTTAAAGCTATGTATTTCTTTTGTGAGACTGCTTTTAATATGTCCCAGAGATTTTGCTGTGTTGTACTTTCATTTTACTTTATTCTAGGAAACTTTTATTTCTTTCCTGATTTCTTCTTTGACCCATTGTTTAATCTCTACGATTTTGTGTACTTATTAGATGTGTTTGTTATGTATTTTAAATTTTATCACAGTTATTTAAATATTTCTAAATTTGTTAAGATTTGCTTTGTGTCTCATAGCGTGGTCTATTTTATAGAAGCTTCCATGAGCTGGTGAGTAAAATGTATATTTTGGTGTTTGGATGGAATATTCAGTAGATATCTGTTAAGTTCATTTAATGTATGATGCCAATTAATTCTAAAGTTTCTCAGCTTATTTTTTTTCCTGGATGACCTGTCTATTGGAGAAAGTGAGGTATTGAAATCACCTACTATTCACATATGTACAAGCACATACACCACACCCACAATGCACATGCACACACATATCACACATTCACACTCACACACACACCCCACATGCACATATACACACCGCATACACACGTGCACATGCATGCAAGTACACACACACACACACACACACACACACACACACACAATGTTAAGAGAATGAGTTTAAGGAACTCCCAAGAAGCCACACAGTTTCGTCCTAGCCCAAGTTCACTGGAGAGTCTAAGACTATTGGGAATAATCCCCTGGAGACACAAGCTTGGGAGCATCCCAGTCTCATGACTCTTGACTATAAAATCATCATCACCCCATGGTGATCATTCAAGCTTCTGACACTATTTCATTTTTTTCCATGTAAGACAGAATTCATGTACTATTACTACAGGCTACTAAACTAGTACATAGATTTTGTTTTAAAATCCAAAAATGTGGAAAATATATTGCAAACCATGCTTCCTGGCTGGCTATATGATTTTAAAACATTGCTTATTCCCACTGTGTTTATTGTTTATTCTCCTCCGTGAACTACTATTTCATAAAGTTTCTAAAATCTCTGGGCCTTTTCTGGGTTCTAAGACTATGGAAAATAAGTCTACATGCCACTTTTTATGTAAAGAAATAATCAATACTGGCTGCTGAGCAGTGAGAGTCAATTAGGGTATGTTTCCAAACCTTAAGACAGTGAGAAAGGAGAAGCCAATCATAAATGTAAAATATTCATAACACTAAAATCACTGTCATTGTAATCACTAAAGAGGACCTGAATCATGGAAGTATAAAAGGAGGGAGGGGACCTTGATAGAAATGTAATTGAAAAAATAAATTAATAAAAAAGAAAGACAAAGTTGTACCAGTCACACTCTTCTCTAAGTTAAAAAAATAAAATAAAATAAAAATCATTTCTTCTATGTGTCCTCATGCAATTAACCAGAACCTACTCCAGGATTCAATTTACTGAGAACATCTTACCTTATACCCTGACACTTAGAGCATGGTGCTGCCTAAATCTTACTAATCACATTTTCTTTATTTCAACAATGCAAGCAGTAATTATTCTTACTTAGTACCACTCAGTGTTAGGTACTGAGGAGAGGGGAAAGGAAGTGACAAAAAAATAGAGGCTTCCTCCCCTTTTTTATCCCCTCCCCCAAATATAACAAGACTGAAAGAGGAAGTGGCCCTGAGTTCATGCTCTCTGTGCCTCTCCTTTCTCAGAGGGATTTTGATTACAGCATGCTTCTTCAAGGCAGTATCACAAGGACTAAGGAATAAAAAAGATTTTACAAAATGTCTGCCACATGGTAAGCAATAAATAACAGACCACTATTAATTATGGGATGCTAATAATTAATTTTCTACAGCTGTTATTTATTTTGTAAAATGAAAGATTCTTCAGATTCCTTGAAATAGCTTGACTCTTGAGTAATATGGTAGTTTGAATAAGAATGGCCCCCATGGGCTACTATATTTGAGTGTTTAGGGAGAGGCATTAGGAGGTATGGATTCATTAGAGTAGGTGTGGCCTTGTTGGAGGAAGTGTGCCACTAGGGGTGGGCTGGTGGGGGGGGGGGGTCCTCAAAAACCCGAGACAGACTCAGTGCTCTCCCTCTCTACCTGTGGAGCCAGAATGAGAGTTCTCAAGCTACTTCTCCATCAATATGTTTGCCTACATGCCACCACACTCTCTACTATGATGATAATGAACTAACTCTATGAAATTGTAAGCAATCCCTAATTAAATGCTTGTCTTTCTTTTTGCAATTTTATACTCTGATTTTATTGAGTTTTTTTTTTATTTTGTGAATTTCACATCATGCATCCTGTTCCCTCTCATCTCCCACTTTCCCTCAGACCCAGCTTCCACTCTTGAAACCTCTCCCAATATTTAAAAAAAAAAAATCTCAAGTACTATGTTGAAAAGATATGGCGAAAGTGGACATCCTTGTCTTGTCCCTGAGTTTAGAGGAAATGCTTCAAGTTTCTCTCCATTTAATTTGATGTTGCCTACTGACTTGCTGTATATCACCTTTATTATTTCTAGGTATGGTCCTTGAATGCCCATTCTCTCCAGGACTTTTAGCATGAAGGGGTGTTGGATTTTGTCAAATGCTTTTTCAGCATCTAGCGAGATTATCATGTGGTTTTTCTTTCAACTTGTTTATATGGTGAATTACATTGATGGATTTTCGTATGTTGAACCATCCTTGCATTCCTGGGATGAAGCCTACTTGATCATCATATATGATACTTTTGATGTGTTCTTGGATTTGGTTTGCCAGTATTTTTGCATCTATGTTCATGAGGAAAATTGGTCTGAAGTTCTCTTTCTTTGTTGGGTCTTTGTGTGGTTTAGGAATCAGGGTGACTGTGGCCTCATAGAATGAGTTTGGCAGTGTTCCTTCTGATTCTATTTTGTGGAAGAATTTGAAGAGTATTGGTATTAGCTCTTCTTTGAAGGTCTGGTAGAATTCTGTGCTGAAACCATTTAGCTCTGGGCTCAAGACCCAGCCATACCACTTCTGGGTATACATCCAAATGACTCCTCACCGAATCACATGGAAGTTTCCTTATCTATGTTCATAGCAGCCTTATTTGTAATAGCTAGAAACTGGAAACAACCCAGATGTCCCTCAACCTAGGAATGGATAAAAAAAAAAAACAGAAAAAAAAACTGTGGCACATCTACATAATGGAATACTACTCAGCCATCAGAAACAATGAAATCATGCAATTTGTAGCCAAATGGGTGGAACTAGAGAAACTCACCCTGAGTGAGCTAACCCAGACTCAGAGGGATGCACATGGCATTTATTCACTTATAATTGGATTTTAGCCATATAGTACACGATAACTATACTACAACCAGTGCACCAAAGGGAACAGGAACATAGACTTTGTTTCCTGCAATGAGACACTTTGCCCTAGTGGTGCTGCCTTGTAGACCCCCAGTGTATGAGGAGGCTCTTGGCCCTCATATGGGGTGGCAGACTGATATGTAGGGACACTCCACTCCAGGGGAGTGGGATGGAAGGGATGGGGGTAGAGGGTGGGAGAGCAGGACTGGGAGGGGTGGAAAGAGGACACTGTAATGGAGATGTAACCTAAAGTAATAAATAAACATTTTTTAAAGGAAAAAAAAATCTCATTGTGGAAGCTGTAGTGTGTCCCACAATATTCACTTTTGTCCACACTTTTTTCTGAAAATGTTCATTATGATTCCTTGGACTGTTATGAAGACTCTGGCTTCTGCTGTTTGTCTATACTGGCACTTTACTGGGACTCCTCTCAGATATACTTTTGTTGTCCTGTGTCATGGAGATCCTGTAGTTTTGGGTCTGTGGAACTGGCCTCTTCATGTACTCCAGCAGTTTATCTATGGGGTATATGTTGGTGTGAGCCAACTCAAAGCCCTGGTTCTGGGCCTGCAATCCCCATATCCAGGGCCAGTTCTACTGTGCTAGCCAAGTAAGGTATAGGGCCTGCTATCCTGAGTGCTACAGCAGGTAAGGGGCTGTTCTCCTCCTCTCATGTTCCCATTGGGACCAACTCTCCCAACTGCTACCTGTGTCAAGGGTATCAGAGAGTGGAGGGTATCTCTCTTTCACCAACATCACTAAAAAGCAGACAAAAGGCAGGACTGGCTCTCCCACACTTACACCCTTGGGGCTGACTCACACACATCCCCCACATTCAGGGCCAGCTATACTGTTCCGTCCAGACAAGGTACAGGCCTGCTCTCCCGAGTGCTGCATCATGTAAGAGGCAAGACAGCTCTACTGCTCATGTGACTCCATCAGGGCCAGGTCTCCTGTCCACCACTGGTGGTAAGGACAAAAGAGAGGGGAGGGGATCTCTCCCTCACCAACACCACAACAAATAAGACAAAAGGTAGGGTTGTCTCTCCCACACTCACTCCCTCAGGGCTGGCTCACCCACAACCCTCACATCCAGGACCAGGCAGAGTTCTTCTAGTCTCTGGCTTGCTTCCTATCCTGGGAGCCTACCTGGTGCTTACCTGATGCTAGACTGGTAGTCATCACAGGCTAGCTCCCTATCTGGGCCCCACAGTGCTGAACTGGTATTGGTCTACAGCTTGATTTTTTTTTCCAGGAAAAAATTCCTGGAATTAGGCTACCATTCATTCAGATGTTCATAGATCAGAACATTGAATGCAGACATACTCTATCTCCTCTCTACCACGTACTGATGCACATGTGGCATAGCAGCCATATCTGTAATGCCACTAGGGGCAGGGTAAATGCTTTTCTTTTCTAAGAGTAGCCTTTGTCGTGGTATCTTCACACAGAAATAGAGCATTGACTAAGCAAATAAGATAAGAAAGCAGAAGCATTGTCCCATTAAATAACTATATGAGGTGGTATAACTTGGTTAAGAAGAAAGGCAGATTTGGCACTACATAAGCCTCTTCCTTTTTGTATGTTCTTTGCCACTTATTCTTCCAATAACCTCTTTAGAACAGCCATGTGAACAATAATTTCATCTGAAGATGTACCATATCCAAAGACAAATAATGGAAGGCCAGTTGGTTCTCCATGCCTATGGGTTCCACACTAGTAGGTTCAACCAATGGTGGAATGGGATATTCAAAAAATATATTGTGCCTGCCATAAACATGTACAGAATATTTTCCTGACATTATTTTCTAAACAATATAGTATAGCCATTAATCCAGAGAATTTGTATTTTATTAGCTATGATAAATTGTCCAGAAGGGACTTAAAGTATACGAGAGGATGCACCATGCTTTTTGTATAAGGTATTTGGGCATATGTAATTTTGATGTCTGCGACAGTTAGCTTTGTTAACTTGACACAAGCCAGATTCACCTGGGAAGATAGTTTCAGTGATGGTCTGTCTACATTGGGTTGGCCTATAGGCATGTCTATGGGGGATTGCCTTAACTAAGTTAACTGATTAGGAGGGCCAAACTCCCTATAGGGAGTTCCATTCCCGAGGCTAGTTCTGAACTGTCTGAGAAGCAAAATCCAGCTGAGCACAAGTAAGTGAGTGAACATGCATCCATTCGTTTCTTTCTTCTTTTGACGTGGATGTGATGTAACCAGCTCTTTCCACCTCTTGCTGTCGTGATTGTCCTGCTATGATAAGCTAAAGTAAACCCTTTGTCTTCTAAGTTGCTTCTTGTCAGGGCATTTTATCATAGTAACAGAAATGAAAGCAGAAAATTATCTAAGAGGGCTTCTAGATCCAAGCTCCTGAAGACACTGAGCGATGGGCGCATGTGCCTGAAGGGTCACAAGCTTCTGCTTTAAAATGAGATTGTATTATATACATATCTGTATCTATTCCTTTTCTCATTTAAAACCACCAAGGACGAATTGTCTTCACAGAGCTTTATAGTTTTATATGGAGCTTCATTTCATCAAGGCTTCATCTGAGAACAATGTAAGCCAGGTTGAGGTTTCATCTCTTCAGAGACATTCCTATTTCCTCTGCTTGGAGCCCAAGACACAACCAAGCAAGCAAGACAGACCTGCAGAGAAAAAGTCTTCAAAGAAACTTTATTTCTGCCACCTAAACCCAGACAAAAAGAAAAGTATTCACTGATTTTAGTTCTAAAACTGGTAAGCAAAAAATAAAATAAAAATAAAAAAATAGCACTTTTCACCTGTTTGTGCCTCCCTAGTTTTAGACATCACCTTCCTTTAGGGGGAATCTCACTTTCATGTAGGGGCTTCAGTTCCATCTCCCCAGTTAACTCAAGACCAAAGCATTGTCTTTTGTCCTCCAGAAGAGTTAAAACCTGGTTATGCAGATTAGCAGTGTATACACACAGACACACTGTATGCACACAGAGATGCACACACAGAGAGACATGCCCAAATAACATAGACACACACTAACACACACATACACACACACACAGACACACACTAACACACACACACACACACATACTCTTTGGTCCCCAAGAGAATCTTAATTTCATGAAAACTCAATTCTGCATTTAGAAAAAGTATTAACATAATTCATTACTCATTCTAGGAACCTGTATGATGATGTTCCCTATGATGTCTGGTCCACTGTAAAGATGTGAAGGAAGAAGCTGAAGATATAGCTCAGCAATTAAAGTCACTTGCTGCTTTTGTAGAGGACTGAGGTTTGGTTCCCAGTACCAAAAGATTTGACACCCTTTTCTGGCTCTGAGGGAACAGGCACACACGGTACATATACATACATGCAGGCAGACACTCATAGACATAAAATAAACACAAATAAATCTTTTCTACATATCTCAGGGAAAGTGTAAGCCTATTAGGATAGCTGGGTGTCTATTAGGTCCTCACCTATCCTTTGTTCACTAGATCCTAAGTCATCAGCTCATGTAGTTCGGAGTACTTCCAAAGTGTTTTTGTATCCATCATCATTTTGGGTAAACTCAAAGGTAAGCAAGATAGGTTTTAATATCTTCATGTTATAGGGAAGGGATAGAGCCCCAGACATATTAGTGGCTTACCTGCACTGTCCAAAAAACAGAGTAGAAATGTAGTCAGGACTAGCATCCTGGTTTCCTGTACTCTGGTTCCCTACATCGTAAGGCTCCTTCTATCAGTTCCTCCACCAAACTTCTTAATTTTCTACATTGAGCCAGACCTAATGTCAGGTACCCAAAACCAAGAGAATAAATTCCCTGCTGAAGGGCTCAGGTTTGGGGGAGTGGGGAGGTAAAAATCTTTCAATATCAGAATGCCCAGGCACAAACCAAAATGTGGAAACTACAGAGGCTCAGTTAGCCCAGATGTCACTGAAAACCTTTATGAATGACATATGATAGGGGCGAGCAATACTATTCAAAGCTGGCTGCAAACTTCCTCTTTCTCAGCACAACATATTGATGTCTATAATGATTTTTTAAGCTATCATAGAAAAGTAGAAGTAGAAAAATTCAGTGACCTAACATGCTGACATTGTTTGTTGGAAAGTTAATAAAAGGTGATATTTTCCAGAAGGCTTTCCAGTTACTGTGTAATGTATATATATACATGTGGGATGCTCCTTAGAGTTGTTTGGTTTTTCTTGACTAAGCTAGAGAAGCAAGGTTCTACTCCTGCCAACCATGGTTCTATGGTCAAAACTATGGTTGACAGGAGGTGGTAACCTGTATGGGAAGACAATGAGAAGGGCAGGATGGCAGAGTACAGTCTCCTCCATGCGTGGTCAGTGAGTTGAGAGTACTGTGCTCCCCTCCCCTACAAAGACAGATAGTGATCTAATGAGAGACAGGGATGCTTTATGTTGAGCTGGAAATGTTCTAGATGAAGACAAACAATTCCCTTCATTTACTCTCTGCTCTTTCCCATTCACACAAATGACTGGAATTTAAAAACAGCTGGGCAAAGGCAGACAAATGTCAGATGTGTTGAATTTAAATTTCAACATCTCAGAACACCAATCTGGATGGGTCTCATATTTAATGGTGGAAAGAATTCATAGACTATGAACTGGAAGAAAAGCAGTCAGACTAATAGAACACCATAGAAAACTCCTCATAAGAAGCTTGAAGAATGAGGAAGATGATACTGGACAAGAAAAAGAGTAGTGCCTTAAACTGTGCACAGAGACTAGATGACATAAAGCACAGGGTTTAACATGGTGACACATGCCTGTAATCCCAACACTAAAAAAGCCAAGGCAGGAAAAATCACAACTCCCAGATGAGAATAGGCCACATGGTAAGATCTTATCCCTTTCCATCCCTCTCCCCACCCCCCAAAAAAACCATTTATGGCTTCTCATAGCTCCATGTCACCTCCCTCCTCTATCTCTAAGACTTCTGTGAGGAGTGGCCACTTGCCATCAGGGGCCAATGGTGCCCTCAGACATCATGGAACCGGAGCACTGTCCAATGAGGATGCCGAAGGACTTGCAATCTAGTACCGGAACCATGGCGTGAGAAGGAGAAATAATTCAGTTGGTTTTCAGGTTCACACTTGGGAAGGCAGCTTGAACCCAACCTGCTCAAACATTAAACAAAATTAAAAGAGGCCTCAGAAACTCCTGAGCTCTGTATGACCAACTTTAAGATTGGAATGCAACAGACAATTTTCTAGGAAAACAGAATTTCCCTAATATTTCTTAGAAAAAAAACAAAAATATAAGTATTCCAATTTCTCAGAGAAGGGAAAAACTTAAAAACAAAAACAAAACAAACAAAAACAAACCAACACTACCTCAAAAAAAAAAAAAAAAGCACCAACCCCCACAATTTCCCAGAAGATTTATATAAATGTTCAAAGAGCAGATAGCTCGATGATTTTTACACTTTTTGAGACTATAATAAGAAAAAAGTCTAATTCATTTTAGGTGGTATTACGTTAATAGCAACATCTAATGAGCATTTCATGCACAGTATACTCTATAGGGAAATCTCACTTAAGGTCAATATAAAACTCCTAAATAAAACATTAACCAGCAGACTGCAACTGTGCATTAAAACAGTAATAGTCCTTGTGACTAAAGCTTATTCTACAAAATCAGAGATATTGAAATGTTAGGAAATCTAATCATTGGTCTATATTTATTATCAAAGGGGAAAAGTCATACTGATCTCATAGAGGCAAAAAGGGAATTTTACAAACTGCAACCCTTGTCTTGGTGAAAAAGAAAAAGGTTTTAAAAAATTAAACAAAATAAGACAAAATGGGAGTCATTTTTAAAAATTCCTTAAATATTTATTATGAAGTATATAAACATACACTAAGTATAAACATATATAGACAACAGCACACATATATCCTTTATATGGTACTATATCCGTATAAAGTGAAGATTCTTTTCCATGTTAAGTATGTACATGCACACACATAGTATTTTAATAAAGTCACAAATCAGAAGCCTTGCTCTTGCTTTCACCATTTAACCTAGTCCCAGAGATAAGAAGAATACAGTTATATATGTAACTAGATAGAAGAAGAAATGAGAAGCATGAAAAGTGGAAATGAAAATATGAAACAGGAGTGATTTGATGAATTTGATATAACAGTGCTGGGAGATGGCTTGGTGAACTCAAGTCGCCCAAGCATAATGGTCAGAGTTCAGATCCCCAGAACCCACTTGTAATCCCACATCTGGGCAGAGACAGGGGACCCTAGAGCAAGCTGGCTAGCTAGACTAGACAGAATCGGCAAGCTGTGACCCTCCTCCCTAAAGAAAATGGAAAACATCAAGGACATCAGACTTCAACTTCAGGCTTCAACATCTACACAGATGTCAGTGTGTGGGGTGTGTGTGTGTGTGTGTGTGTGTGTGTGTGTGTGTGTGTGCAAAATTATGACTATGATGTAGTGATGCACATGAAAAGAAGACCATACACACAGAAAACTGTACACAAGAGAAAAAAATCAGTTGAATAGAAAAAATATGAAGTCAATTTCAAATAAAATATTTTGAAAACCAAAACCCACCACTTCCTTCACAATGTGTAAAAAAGAAAGAATCCATTTGAAAGAATAACCATGATAAATGTCTATTAACAAATAACACTCTGAACAATGCCTCTTTAAGAATATATTGTTGATGCTTACACGGAGTTGACTATATAAACTTATTGTAACCCAAATAAACATCTCAACAAGTGGATTTTCTTTCTGTATTTTGAAATAACAAAATTACTTCTAACATAACTGTTAGAATTAATTAACTGGATAATCAAATACATCCAGCAAATCTCTGAGAAAAAAATAAAGAATATAGGGGTATTTCATGTAAATAAAGAGATAGACTTCCCAAAGCTTAAGTAGCCAGGAGGAAGCCAGACAGCAATGGCAGGACAGGAACAAGTGGCCTGTGTTGCTTTTCCCCACCTGCCATAACCCACCCGCCATTTTCTGCCCTTCCCTACTTTACTTTCTCACTATCTAAAGGCATCCTCTGATCTCCTTTGCCCTATGTTTCTTTGGGAGTTCATCCAATGGGAGGTACTGGTAGGAGATCAGAGGCCTGGGAAAAAAGAATTGTGAATGTTTTTTTTTCCCTAATCCTCCTGAGAGAACAAGAACCCTTGTGGGCCTGAATAGTCCCCATTTTCTCCTGAATGTCTCAATTTCCTAAGTCAAATGGCATTCCTGCCCTTCACACTTTACCATCAACCCCATCTGACCTGACAAAGAAGGTCATTGCCCTTTCTGGAAAATCCCCACCCCATTGCTAACCCCTCTCAAACTCTAAGAAAAACACTGCCAATAAGAGAAGCTCCTCTCTCTCTCTCTCAATTAAAATTGTAAAATATTTTTAAGTGGCTATGATGTGTGTGGAGATGGAAATGGGGTAGATTTGAAGGGAAGACCATGAAGGAAAATACTGGAATGATAGTGACACTATGTCTTCACAAGGGTTTAGCTTGTGAACTTTTCTCAAAACTGAACAAATGTAACCTTGATTTAAGATTTTTTCACATTTTATTTTATAAGATAATTTTTTCAACAAATCAAAAAAAGGTTAACAAATTCAATAGCACGTGGGCTCTTTGCAGATTTATGGTGTCTGAATTTGCTTTTAAAGATACCAAACTAAGGTGAATGAAGAGAAATGGATAAGAAAATATGTAACAATGTAATTACCACATAGTAAGCATCAATGGTAATAGCGGGGTGGGAGGCAGGGGAATGCTTGCTAGAAATGTCTTTCAATTTTACACTAATTTTAATTTTTAGTGATGACATTTCTTTATGTTTATTTATTACTTCAAGTTACATCTCCATCACAGTGCCCTCTTTCCACCCCTCCTGGTTTCACCCTCCCACCCTCTCCTCCCTCTCCCATCCATCCCACTTCTCCGATATCGAGTGTCCCTGCATATCAGCCCCTTTCAGTTCAACAGGTCTCCCACCTGCTACAGAGGATTGGGGTGAAGAAGAGGAGGGTATCTCTCCCTCCTCCTTGCTACCACAGGGAGATGAGTGGTAGGGCCAGCTCGCCCAGGCTCACAGCCTTAGGACCAGCTCACTCTCATCTCCTGAAATGTGCAGGGCATGCTGTAACCAAAGTTTTTAATTATTATTTAACACTTATTTATTTATTACTATATTCACTTATAACAAATACCAACAATTTCTTAACTATTAATCCTACAAATTCCTACAATCCCTTTAACTTAACCACTAACCTATTGATAATTATTTTCCTAACCTTTTAGAAGGATACAGTCTCTGGGGCAGGTCCTCAGTCATCAGGAACACAGTCTCTGTGGTAGATTCTTTAACACACTTAGCAGTCCTTTTTCTGGATCTCTCAGATGCAGGTTTGTCAGGGTAAATTGGCTATCACAGTCTTACCTTAAATAAGGCTTAATGCTTTCTTCTCTCTGGGAGACTGCATCAGCAACTCTGCTCAGTCCTTAAAGCCAGGCACAGTTTCCTTTAGGCCACTGTCTGGACAGATCCAACCCCTCTAGGCAAAAGCTGAGCCATAGGGTTTAGTCCTTGGCCTTTTGGTGTCTTGCTCAGGCTTTCTTTGCTCACCAGCTTCTTTCTGCCTCAGGGAGAGCTGGCCATCAAATGATGGCCAGTACTTTTTTCAGCAGGACTCTCGGAGCTCTCTAGCATCAGGGGCCTCTTCTTTTTTATGGGGCTCCATGCACTGTCCTTAAATAGGAGGAACTCAGTTCCAGCTTAATTTGGGCTCCGCCCACTTAGCAGCTGAAAACAAAGTCAGGCCAGATACTTTGTTTCTTTCAGTCCATTAAGTCTTTCCTGTTTTTCCTGACTTCAACCTTGTTTTTCAGTCCATTAAGTCTCCTGTTTGTTTCCTGTTTTCACCTGACTTCATCCTTTTTCCACAAGCTGATAAGTTAAATCGCTCACAGCCAAGTTGATCTTCATGCCCCGAATTAAGAGACTGTATCAGATACCCCTATATATTTTCTAAATCTAATTTAATTATTCTAACTCCCTACAGCCTGCTCTCCCAAGTACTGTATCTGGTTAGGTGCAGGGTCAGCTCTCCTGCTGTCATGCTTCTAGGGCCAGTTCTCCCATGATACCCAGTTGGATGGTGGGCCAGTTCTGAACAGTCCTCAGACATCACCATGTCCTTTGATGGCAGCCCAGACCAGGGATGTCCACCTGGCCTTTGGTGGTAACAGACCCCTGCTGGTGCAGGGCCATGAACATGGCCTCTGATGGCAACAGATGCCAGGACTCCACCATAGTCCTAGGAGGCATCACCACTTACTCATTTCAGGTTATTCCTCAAGTCTCCAGTTCTGTCTCTCTTTATTGTGTCCATATCCTTCCGTTTCTCTTTTTCCTCCATTTCTCCACCACTTACTTGCTCTTCTTAGTGCTGCCTGGGGTCTCTGAGTGTCTAGGCTTATCTCATGAGTGTTCCCAGGATTGCTATGAGCTACTTGTGCATTTTGCATTATGGCACCTGGCTGGAGTCATCTCCATCATGGTCTGACCCCCAGGCCTGTGTTGCACCAGACTGGTATTCATCTCTGGCTAGCTCCTTGTCCAGGCCCCATAGTTCCAGTCAGGTGGTTGTCTAGGGCTCACTCCTTGCCCAGTTCTCCCGAGTGGCCATCTGCCAGGAATCTGTGGTGCCAGGCAGGGTTCTTGGAGTCTCAGGCTTGCTTCCTGTCCTGGAAGCCCATCTGGTGCTTGCCTGGTGCTGGACTGGTGGTCGTTACAGGCTAGCTCCCTGTCCAGGCCCCCTGGAGCCAAACTGGTGGTGGTCACAGGCTTGGTTTTTTTCAGGGAATGCTAGCCTAATATTCATTCAGATGCCTATAGGTCAGAACACTGAATGTAGACACAGCCTCTCTCCTCTCTGCCACGTACTGACGCACATGTGACAAAGCAGCCACATCTGCAATGGCTCTAGGGGGCAGGAAATCTTAACATTCTTAATATAGTATATAATCATATATATTGCTTGATAACATATAACATACTTAATATGTTGTATATAAGTAATAATACATGACATATTTTAATAATATATTTGTTGCATTTATACTAATTATTTTATGTAATGTAACTATTGTTTATAAATACATTTTCCACTCATACTGAAATATTAATTGTAACCACACCAGAGGATTTAGAGCAAAAACAGTCCTCAGAAAAGAGGAACTCTCATGTTATACTTTGTTTCCCATAAGTCACTGCTTCTCAATAGAGTGGAAATTAAAATTTCACAGTAAACTCCAGGCTGTCGCCTGGGCTGCAATCAGTACTTGCCTTGTAAACTCCCCATGACTAAGTTATTCAGATTCCAAGTGTCCAAACAACTTAGACACCAGGGAAGATGATTCCAAATGGCATTTGTAAAGTCAGTGATACCAGTAATTAAAACACATGTATAGGCTCATAGGTCATAGACTATGAGAATTGAAAAGTAATATGCTAAGTTACTATATTCTCTTCAACTCAAGACTTCTAAATACTTGTAAGAAAGGAAATAAAATAAAGAATATTCATGTGTATTTTTTCTAGTCTCCTCAAGATTTATATATTCAAGTAGGCAAAAAAAAAAAAAATACACAGTTTGGGATCAATCCCAGCATTCAGAAGCTGAGAGGCAAAGACTATGGGTTTACTGCCAGCTTGAGCTACATAGCAATACCTCATCTCAAAAAAAATATATATTTTTTTTGAGGAATTTTCTCAAAGGGGAAAAATAAGACCCATGTTAAATGTGGGGCCATTTCACTGGGAGACAAGTTTAGAAGAAGCATTGAGTTCGGGTGAGTCCTGGGGTTTCCATTTACCTGTCACTCCTAACTCCCCCCATTGCCTGACCCTGGGGAGTCTGAAGCCCACTATTGATAACAACAAAGCAAGGCCTGTCAGCCAGAACTCGGCTGGGAGCACAGCTGCTGGCTTCCCTTCTCTCTGGGGAGCCCACAATTAGTATAACTGTGGAAAAAGTGACAGAGTGGAAAAGGCAAGAACTCAAGCCAGCCAACTTTCATCCCAGGCATCTCCAAGACCATGTGATAGGTATAAATCCCTACAGAAGATAAAATTCTTCCACCCTCATGTGGGCGGGCTAGCTCTTAAGGAAGCAGTGCAGAGGGACTGGGAACCCAGCCAACCAGAGAGACCCAAATGTGACTAGCAAAGCTGTATACAGAGGAAACCCAGGCAAGTTAAGTCTCAGTTCTAACTGAACTCTTTTAGAAAGTGGCAATGGTAGTTTTGTTTTAAAGCAATGCAATTGCATAGCATTTTCAAAATGTGTGTGTGTATTCACATGTACACGCACACACACACACACACACACAATGTGTCAGAGAACAACTATGGAAGTTGGTCTCCTCCTTCCACCATGTATATTCTACAGATTGAACTCATGTTGTCAGGTTAGGTGGCAGCCACCTTTAACCACTGAGCCACCTTGGCCTTTTTAGGTGTCAGGAATCCACACTAAAGCAGACATTACTATTTTAAAAAAAATCGTACAGCTGAGAGGCACACTCCTTTAATCTCTCCACTTGGGAGGCAGAGGCAGCCAGATCTCTGTGAGTTTGAGGCCACCCTGGTCTAGGAAGTAAGTCTAGGACAGCCAGGACTAACCAGAGAAACCCTGTCTTGGGGAAAAAAAAAAAACCTAGTAACAAAAATATTAACTGAGCAACATGACTGTAACTAGTCCTGTGCTGACAAAAATCACACTAAACCCATATTCAACAGTATAATTTCACTGTTGAAAAAAAATCCCCATTTTACAGGTGAGAAATCTGACTCTAAGAAGGGTTTGACTAGCACATCCAAGACTACACAGGTAATGAGGACAGAATCCAGAGTCTTCATGTCTCACTCCACAGCCTGGCTCCCAGTTCTTAGTATGAATCCCCAGAAAGAATCTTGATATTTTATTCCATAATCTCATCTAGGTAAAGACCTTATTGTGTACTGCAAAAAAGGTGATAAGATTATAGATAGATAGTAAAATCCCTGTTTCATTAGTGTTTTAGGAGATTTGTTTTCTCATCTCACCTTTTTCTTGATATTAGTTATATTGTTTTATTCTTCAACCTTCACCAAATAGAAACAATCTGACTCAATAATAATTGAATGTTAACGGTTATCCACCTATCAATGTTGTCACATCTTACTTAGGTAACATAAATGAAAATAATTATAAAATGAACTTTTTTCATGTCTGGGGTGTGTATGCATGTTCACATATGTGTAGATGCACATGTGTGCTTATGAGTGTAGAGGCCCAAGGTTGGTTGACCTTGGTATCTTCCCCACCCACTCTCTATTTTTTTTTAGTGAAGCAATATCTCTGGCTGAACCCAGAGCTTGCCAATTCTGGCTAGTGTAGGTAACCAGCATGTCCTGGAAATCCCCTGTCTCTATATTCTGAAGGCTGGAAATACAGGTGGCCATCACCCCTGCCAAGTTGTCACATGTGTTCTGGGAATCTGAATTCCATTCCTCACACTTGTGAAGCAAGTACTTTTATCCACTGAGACATTCCAGAAATTGTAAACATGGCATATCTCCCATGGCACTGCATTCCTTCTTGGGTACTATTGCTTTCTGTGACAGTAAGTTAGCCAATCTATACTTCAGCAAGTATAGAATAATGTGATTCTTTCTGACATGTATATAGTGTGTTTTGATTGTATCCAACCAACTAGCCAATTTTTATTGGCATAAATTATTAATCATAGTATCAGTTTTCATAAGAACATGTTCTTTTTGCATGTAAGTACAAAAGTTTGTACATATTTATTATTTTTTATGTTTATTTATTACTTCAATTTACATCTCCATCACAGTCCCCTCCCTCCACCCCTCCTGGGACCACCTTCCCACCCTGTCCCCTTTCTCCCACCTATCCTATTCTTCTGGTGTGGGGTCCCCTACATTTCAGTTCAGTAGCCATATGAGGGCTAAGACCTTGCTCTTGCACTGGGGGCCTACATGGTAACTCCACTAGGGCAAAGTGTCCCACTGATAAGTAACAAAGTCTATGTTCCCATTCCTTTCAGTCTGTTGGTTGTAGGATACTTATCCTGTGGCTAAAATCCAGTTATAAGTGAATTGATGCCATGTGCATCTTTCTGGATCTGGGTTAGCTCACTCAGGATGAGCTTTTTTAGTTCCATCCATTTGGCAGCAAATTGCATGATTTCCTTGTTTCTGATGGCTGAGTAGCATTTCATTATGTAAATATACCACAGCTTTTTTATCCATTTGTTGGTTGAGGGACATAATCTGAGTTGTTTCCAGTTTCTAGTTATTACAAATAAGGCTGCTATGAATATCCATGAGGAAACATCCTTGTGGTTTGGTGAGGAATCATTTGGATTGTATGCCCAGAAGTGGTATGGCTGGGTCTTGAGGTAGAGCTATTCCAAGTTTTCTAAGATATTGCCAGACTGATAAGAACATGTTCTTGTTTAAAAATGTATCAGTGTGTCTATCATTGTACACCTGATGTGTGAGTAGGTGAAGGTGTGAATATCACAATAGATATGTGCAAGTCAGAGGAAAACTTTGTGAAGTCAGTTCTCTCCTTTCACCTTTTCATGGGTTCTGGGGAATGAACTTGCATCTCAGGGCTTGGGATGCAGTCATCTCTTCCTGCTGAATCATTTTATGGCCCTCTAAGAACATTTTCACTAAGAATACGCTGTAATTTGGCCATGTGTATCCCCTACTTCCACATACCTTTTCTCTTCCTTCTCTCTTTCTATTTGTTCATTCTGTGCCTTCCCCCACCATAGATGGTTTCTTTTCTACTTTCTTCATGTGTGTGCATGTATATGTATGTGTGATATGATCTTATGTACCTATATAAAATATAGGTATATATTCCACAAATAAGAAAAACATCCAATGCTTGTCTTTCTGATTAAGTTGATGAAATTTGTTTCATCGGATTCGAGGTCTAATGTCTCAAACAATTCAGCACAGTGCTTAAGCCCAAAGTTCATATCTTACCCCAGCACTCACTAGGCATGTGACATCAGATAATGTTCCATACTTAGTATCTCTGTCTATGAAAAGTAGATAACAATGGCACCTACCTGACAAACTGTTCTGCAGTATTCCATGCCTAGCCTATAGTTCCTGCCTTCAGTGTTTGCTGGTAAAGACTAACATATTGTTCCTACAAATATAGCTATTTGGTTATTTAGTTGTAACTTTCTAAACATTAAAAGGAAATGAGAGACTGATGAGATGGTTCTCTGGACAAAGGCACCCTCAAGAGACTGACACCCGAATGCCAGTCCCAGAATCCACATGGTAGGAAAGAACTGACTCCGTAAAATTGTTCTCTGAGCTCCACACATGTGTGTGCTGTGGCATGCACACCCACACATGTAAGCACACACATGTACTGAATAAATAAATAAATAAATCATGGTAGTAAATATCTCAGGAGGCTAAAGCAGGAGGATTTCAAAGTAAAGGACAGACTGGACTACATAGGAGGTTACATCTCAAAAAAAAAAAAAATCTGACCTCCAAATACTACCACCACATAGTAAGGTTTAGCAGAAAAAGATAAAACAGCACACACTTTCCAGAAGTAAGAGTCATCAAAGGTCTGTACTCTACCCTGGGGTGGAGAGAAGAGGACTGAGACAGCTTCGCTGTCCACCCGGCAGGATTTATCATCACTATGGTGCCTCAACTCTGAGTTTATTGATGGGAGTGTTTGCAGAAAAGTTTAATTGAGAAGGGAAGGCCCACCCTGAATGTGGGGACCATCCCATGGACTTTGGTCCTGGACTGAATTAAAATGAGAAAGTGAGCTGAGCACCAGAATCTGCTTCTCTTTTCTTCCTGACTGAGGATGGCTGGAAAATAGTCTTCTCTCCCTCCTGCTGAATGCCTGCCTTCCCCACGTGCATGTGTCCCTGCAGACTATGAGCCACATGAACAGCAGCTTTCAGTTGCATTTTCCAAGATACATTTGCCACAAACACTAGAAAAATAACTAACCTGGGAGTCTGGTATAATGTTGTTTGCCTCCTGGGCTGGAAGAAGATGCCCAGTTATTAGGATGTCCAGACACAAGGAATAATAATAATAAAGTCACAAACAACAGGAGCAACTCTCAAGAGCCCTGATGTGTAATTTGTTTAGAACATGAAAATAAGGGCTGCTCAACTCTTGCGATAACTGGGCTAGAAGCCAAACCTACTGAGATCCCAAGGACTTAATGAGCTGTATATGGCTAATCCAGCTGTTCTCAGTATATATTGAGTCTTCAGTGTGTTGAGGTGTATTAGGAATCTCTGAGGTCAGAGAGGTTGCTTAACCCACTGACTGACAGGAGAGATGACAGTGTGATGGAATCTCCAGGCGGGGAGGGGGTTGGGGTGGGGGTGGGGGGTAGGGGCTTGAGAAGCAACCAAGGAGGAAAGACCTTGACCCTGAATTTGGCTTTCTTTTATAATTTATTGTAAAATATGGTACCCTGAAATACATTTTCAATTAAAGACACTTGCATGTTTTAATAATCCTCCCAATAGACATGAATTTAGTTCATGAAAACTCAGACAAGGACCACGGCTAACTGTGCCTTAGGTGGGTCTTTAGACAAAAGGGGGAATACCACATGTCTTTTTCAGCACCTGAAGCACTGTGTAATTGCCTTTATTGAGTAAGTGATTTTATCTGGGTAAATTAGTCATGAGCTGTTTTTCCTCTGCTAAGTGCCATTCATTTATCACTGAGCATTGGATCCATTCATTCAGCCAAGATCATTTGCTACCTATCAAAACTTCCATAGCCCCCATGTGCTTCTTTCCTTTGAGGAGAGGTATAGAAGTGTCTAGTTCTCACTGGGCTACTGGGTAATCACATTTCTATGACTGTTCCCTCCCATGTTAAATAAACTTGCTCACCTTTCTTCTAATGATCTGTCTATTGTCAGATCAGTCTAGTGAACATTCAGATAGTAGAGGGCTTTCCCTTCACCCTGAAAATTCACGTCTACATTAACATCTTTCTAGTACATTCTAGAGCATTTAATTAAGATAGATATAATTAAGAAGGGTTTCTGAAAAATGGTTAAGTGCGGAGAACCTGTTAGATAAGGTACGAAAGAGCAGCCCCTCCAGATGCAGAGATGATCCTCCAGGGAATCATGCCAGCTCTATCAGGAGAGTAAGCATTCCAGTGTAAGGGGGTACCCACTAGCAGCTTCACACAGATTCAGTCATCTGAGGAGAAAACTGTGTGCACTGGAGGCTCACAGAGGTCCTGATCAGAGAACATTTCCAAACTTCCTGACAACAGCAGCTCTGAGATTCAGCTCCATCCCTCTGGAAAAATGCTTAGTAATGTGGTATCTTAGTCCCTGTTCTATTGCTTTGAAGAGACACCCTGGCCAAGACAACTCTTATGAAAGAACGCGTTTAATTGGGGGCTTTCTTACTGTTTCAGGGAGTTAGTCCATTATCTCATGGTGCTGCTGATATAGTATGGCAGGATGCAGCCAGACATGGCACTGGAGAAGTAGCTGAGAGTTCTACATCCTGATCCATAGGGAGCAGGCAGAGAGAGAGAGACAGAGACAGAGACAGAGAGAGAGAGAGAAGAAGAGAGACAGAGACAGAGACAGAGAGGCAGAGAGAATGGCCTGGCTTGAACTTCTGAAACCTCAAAGCCCACCCCAGTGACACACTTCTTCCAACAAGGACACAGCAACTCCAAGAAGGCCACAATTCCTAATCCTTGTAATTCTTTCAAACAGTTGCACTCCCTGGTGATTAAGCATTCAAATATATGAGCCTGTGAGGGCCATTTCTTATTCAAACTACCATATTTGGCCACACTTTTTCTTTACTGAAAAGAAAAACCCCAGGCCTCTACTGCTTGTACACATGCTTCCTTTAGTCACATCCTAGCAGGATGCTTCAATTGACAGCCAGTGCAGAGCTGTAGGCAGAGGCACAGACATCAGGAATGTGGATACTAATCTTGGCTCATACTAACTGCTGGGTAGCCTCAACTGGTTCCCACTTACACGTCTTCATTTGTAAAGTGAGGTCACAATACCCTCTCAATGGTTTGCTGTGGAGTTCACATAAAACTGCAGTTGTTCAAATAATAGGGAAACTAATTGTAAAACTAAATCATTATTTTTTTAATAGTTAAACTAGAATTAGGAACTTTGTAGCAACTTTTTTTTATTTCTTTTAGGTTCAGGTTGTGGAAAGTAGAGATGATATCTAAGAACTGCTCATTTAAGCAGAGGACACCTTGGTTTCTTGGGACATGTGTTCATTAGTTTCACTTCCTCCCAACTCTGACCCAGTGTCCATTTCCCTGGCTCCCTTCATTCCATGAAAATCAAGTTGTGTGCATACTGCCTCGAAGCCCTTCAGCAGACATAATCTCACTTGATCCAGTCGTGACTCATTCTGTCCATGAACAAATATTTATACTTTCAGCAGATGCTGTGAACACCCTAGGGGAAAATGTTTTCAAAGATAAAGTGAATAAGATTCACCTCACGGAGATCCAAGATGATGCCGACCATAGAGCAGTGCATCTGAGTAGAGGTGAATGAGATTAGTCATTGTGGAGTGAATGTGAGGTCCCCTAGCCTACAGTGAAACACAGACGGTATCTGAATTCCCACAGCGAACATTGAGACCGGTCACCAGGTAAAACAGCCCATGCAGTTCCCGGGAACACAACCCTGAGATCAGCCAGCTACATCACCGGTCTGGAGAGGAGCTCTGGCTAGAGATCTAGCCCAGGAGCGGATCCAGCCCAGGGCTCCAGCCACAGACCAGTGGCCCCGCCTGTCTGCCTGATATCCAGCCTGCACTCGAGCTGCACCACAAGAGCAAAGGTAAGTGAGATTATTTTTTTTCCGGAGTTTCCAACATGGTGGCACAGTGTGCACTGTAGCGGAGAGGCAGAGACCTAACCCAGTCACAGCAAAGCAATTAGGAGCCAAGACTGCCTGCAAACAGAGCCCACGACAGTGTGTTCTCCACAAATACTGGGGCGGGTGGGTCACTCACCCTAGCACCCAAGCATCTGAGGCAGTCAGCAACAGGCGCACTGAGGCCGGCATCTGTTGTGGGTGGAGCTCCCTGCCTGCATAGTCAGCCCAGCTGGGGAGCCAGAACGACTGGGTCAGGGAGAGGAGAACACAGACCCAACCACAGCACTACCTGCCTTTCTGAGGAGACCTGTCAGCTCCCAGGTCCTCAGAGGCTAGCCCTCTCCCCACTCCAATCCCCTCTATATTGGTCCAATTGGGTCACAAGCAGTTGAGGAGAGCGGCAGCCCCCCTCCTCTCCGAGAGCCAGTCAGTCTATTACAGGAATCTGCCCGCCATATGGAGGTAAACACCAGGATCCCAGGATCAGCCAACCCCCACGGCAGGGAGTTTTCCTGAGCACCAACGTCAGCTAACAAAAGAAACAAACAGATAACACCTGGGTCCATCTGATGACAAAAGGTCAGCGCAAGAACATGTTAAAAAAAAAAACCAAAACAATAGGATGTCTCCAGATCCTAGCAATAATGCTACAGACAACTCTGGACAGCTGAACCCAATTGAAGCAAAGGAAAATGACCTTAATGCTACGCTTATATTAATAATAGAAGCCCTAAGGGAGGAAATCAAATACCTCAGAGAGCAACAACAAAGTACTGCAAAGGAGGTGATAGAAATGAATAAAGCGCTTAAAGGAATGGAAGACCTGAAAAGGGAAGTTGAAGCAATTAAGAAAATCCAATCTGAGAATCCATAGAACTGGAAAACCTTAAGAAAAGAATCGGAACTACAGACACTAGCATCACCAACAGAATACAAGAGATGGAAGAAAGAATTTCAGGCTCAGAGGATAAAATTGAAGAAATGGATACATCTGTCAAAGAAAATGTCAAATCTAAAAAAGTCCTGACACAAAACCTTCAGGAAATCAAGGACACAATGAAAAGATGGAATCTCAGAATAATAGGAATAGAAGAAAGAGAAGAGTCCCACCTCCATGGACCAGAAAATATCTTCAACAAAATCATTGAAGAGAATTTCCCAAATCTAAAAAAAGAGATGCCTATAACTGTACAAGAAGCTTACAGAACCCCAAATAGATTAGACCAGAAAAGAAAATCTTCCCGCCACATAATAATCAAAACACTAAATGTACAGAACAAAGAAAGAATTTTAAAAGCTGCTAGGGAAAAGGGTCAAATAACATATAATGGCAAACCTATCAGAATCACACCTGACTTTTCTTCAGAGACTCTAAAAGCCAGAAGGGCCTGGACAGAC
>CAJQZJ010032648.1:444854-520681 GCA_907164525.1 Lophiomys imhausi | reverse complement strand
GAAAGAAAGAAAGAAAGAAAGAAAGAAAGAAAGAAAGAAAGAAAGAAAGAAAGAAAGAAAGAAAAGGAGGGAGTCAGGTAGAAAGGAAAGGAAGGAAGAAAAGACATGGCATGCCTGACCTGTACCTTTCTTTTAAAAAAAGCAAAATACAGAAATATAATGCTTAAGAATCTTAAGTAATCTAAAACTCAAACACAATTTCAAATGGACATGTTATTCATGAAATAAAAATAGAAGGACTGGCAAAACTATTCTTAAGCAATAAAAAAATAAAGTGAAAACTACTTTCAAGGTGTACTCATGGACACTAACACAGAAATTAATTCAATGCAAATTCTTAAAAATTTGCTTTATGGCACTATAAAGTATGCAAATTAATTACTGCATCCAAACAATTATTTCATGTCATTAAAAATGTAAGAAAAAATATAGTAATTTCTACTCATGGATATATGTGTGTGTGTGTGTGTGTGTGTGTGTGTGTTTGTAATTCAGATGATACCACCAAAAGCTAATACTAAAGAGTTACACAAAGGAACCCAAACCGCAACTTATATAATTAGGGCACAAACCAGGAACATTGTATAAAAGCTAAATACATGTTCATATGTTAGAAAATACCTCTAAATACGTTAATAGTGCTTCACTTTTATACAATACTTTTACTTTTCTGACCATTTTACCTCTAGTACTTTCTTGAGTTTCACAGCATAGGAGGCAACACAAACAGATCTGCACTCACTTTAAAACAACATCCTATAAGCTTAAGAAATACGTACCTGTCCTAGGATGCTAACAGAACACAGTGTCCTGATTCCTATTCTATTTCTCTTTCCAGGAGTACACCAATACATGTCCTCTACATGGAAAAATGCCCACAAAAACACATTTTACAATGATATATCCTCCCCTCAAGACAATGTGTGTGTATCCTCTTTCAATGAAAAGGTTGTTTGAAAAAGATAAAAGCTAATGTGGACATTGACAATATTGGATTAAAAAATGCTTAAGAACATCAGTATAAATGTATCATCCTTAGCTCTCAGAGGGTTGAAATTGAAGTCCGGCTCCTCTCCACTAGCCTCAGTCTCTTGTTTGTTAACCGAACCAATATTGCACACCTACTCTACTGAAACCTTGAAAACATGACAAATGACGCCAAAGAGTACTCAAAACCAAAGGGCAGGCAGATGAATTTATCAACACTTTGTGAGTTACTGTTTTTACTGACCAACTAAGGCATTTACTATCAGTTACAGAGAGAGAGAGAGAGAGAGAGAGAGAGAGAGAGAGAGAGAGACCTGATCTGATTCTATGGATCCTATGTATATCTCAAACTAAATATGTCAAAGTAGGTTTCCCTCTTTTCTCTGCCGATGAGGTGGAAAGATTTAGTGCCTGCATGATACTCAATGTCTGCATAGCATTCTACCATTTATAAAGTTCTATTTGTGTTGTATTCCAGCAGACTAGTGAAGTAAGTACTGCTGTCATCCTCATATCACAGATGAACAAGCTGATCCCCGGGAGAGTATCTGACTAAAATCACAAGAAAAGCCATGGGCGGAAGCTCAGATTCACATCTAAGTTCAGATATTATGTGAGCTTTCTTTTCACTGCTAGCACACTGCCTCTGCTAGAAAAGTGCTCCACCACCTCACACTGCTATCCTTCACTCTGCAACTTGGTCTTAGACCTGCAGCAATGTCCTTACCACTTCCTGATTCTCCTAGAAGGAGATGGGAAGAAATGCTTAATTCTTCTTTTGTCCTGACTTTCTGTGACAAGAAAGATTTCTCCTCGTGGTGCTGATACAGGTGTAAAACTAGGAGAAGGGGTCCTTGGAGTGTAGCTGTCTTCCCCTCTGCACTTAAACCCTTATGAAACAATGATAGTCCTGAAATAACCCTTTCTGAGCCAGAAATGAATCTTAACTCAGAAAAGAAGCCATGGGCAAGAAAACAAGAAAAGTGAAATAATGTTGTAAGAACCTCTCCTCCTCTCCGAAAACAGGAACCTGCGTCACTCCCCGGGGTCTCCTGGCAGGAGCTACCCACAGAACTCACCTGCTGGACTGTAGCTGGGGGAAGATTGGGACATAGTCGGCCAACGCTTCAGCACCGGGGACAGCTCCGCGCTCTCCAACTTTGGAAGCTCTTGGGGGCTGTGTCTGGCTGGCGGTTCCCAGGCTGGGGAAGGTCTGGAGGAGCCCTGGCGCCCGAGTGTCCGGCTCTGCGTTCTATAGTCTTTGTGAGAAGCCGGAGCAACAAGGGGCACTACGGGCTGCGGAGCCGACGATTCCGGCTGCACGACGGTGGTGCGGGACCGCGCCAGCGCGGAGGAGACAGAGCCCATCCCAGCGGGCCAGGCTGAGATCCTCAGGGATACTCACCCCTTAGTTGCCAAAGACTGGCTCCCTTCCCACCCGGGGCGTCCCTGGCGGACTGCACCTCCTCTGACACCCACAGGAAGGCAGCTGAGCAGGGTGCAGAGAGAGCTAAACGCTCCCACCCTAGAAGGACTGCAAGTAATCTGGGTGGTGTCTGCCTGTCTGACAGTTCAGCGTAGATAGGGACACATGGGGATGGAAGTAAGTTGATACAAAAATTGACCTAAGGCATTACTGGAGGAAAGGGCGTGGTAGTAAGCAAGGGGTACTTTTTCCTCCTCTGTACTCTTGGTTCACCTGGGCCCAAAGGTACGGCGCATCCTTCCTCTCCAATACAGTCCCCAGAGAGGGTGGAACCTTTAGCGAAGGTGGAGGAGAAGCCAGCATTGTTTTCCTTTCACTTCTCCCCTCCCCCTTATTCTTGCTATTTTCATGCAGGTATACAATGAAATATGATCACATCTACTTCACATTTTTCTCCCCCAACTTCTCCCAAGTCCTACATACACACTTTGTGCTCCCAATTTCATGTCTTTCTTTTAATAACCCATGAAGTTCAGTTAGTGCTGTCCATATGTGCATGGGTGTGGGGCTGACCACTAGAGCATGAGAATCTTACCAATGACTTCTTAAAGCTAATGTCACTTCTCTAGGCTGTGACTCATTGATGAAAACTTGTTCAGTGCCGTTGCTGAGCCCAGCTTGTCAGCCACCCTCCCTCAGGTGTTTTCTCAGTGCCTCTCAGCCTAAACATTAACCCCTTTGTGGTTGTTAAAACTGCCTACCCTTCTTTTCAGAGGTTGAGCCCAGAAAGGGGGGTGGAAGTAAAGAAAGAGTCATCTCAGCTAGTTCTGTTCTTGAGAGCCAGCAAGGAGGCGACAGTCCTGAGAACTCCCAAGGCATTACACCAAAGCAGCCTGGGTGCTGTTAATAGTCTGCTTTGCTGGCTGGGGTGAGGCCACTGGCTCCATCCTGCCCTGTCGGCAGTAAGAAGATAGTAATGCCTGATGTGGGAAGCAGAAGTAGAAGGGGAACCTGGGTTGAAGTTCTAGCTAAAAGATGTTGCCCAAAGTGGTTTTAGGTACTGCCCAAGGTCACACAACCAACTAGTGATAAAAGTGGACTGTATGGGATTCCTCTTTCTAAACGCAGTTTCCTATCCATTCTACGCTTCTTCTAAAGATTTTTAGACACTGGACTGTGAACCAACACAATTACTTTTTCAATATACAGTGTATTTGCATTGTGTAAAGAGAGACAAACCTCCCTTCTACAAACAGGGTCCAGCACTCTTTACAACACCATGCTATGGCTCTTGGCACTCATCTGTAAATTGCCACGCTCAATAGAAAATGTAAAATAATATGATCACAAAGATGGAGTCCAGAAACAATCAGATCATTAAATGGGAGGAGAAAGGAGTTTTAGAATCTTCAACTGATATATAGAGGCAAATCAGAGGATCAGCCAGGAAGGGGCAGCTATGAGACACATGGCATTCTCTCTTTAGCCTTGTGTCCCATATGTGGGCAAAAGCCCAAATCATAGAACTTGAGCCAACATTATTCAAAAGACTCTCCAACTAATTGGGGCATACAGGCCATAACCCCACTCCCATTACCTTGCAATAGCTAGGAGAGTGTCTCCTTACTCAGCCAAACTCAGTGACTTGCCTTCTCAGGGCAAGCCGAAAGAATGCTATGGGGTCCACAGGAGAGAGAAATATGTAGGTATAGTCAGAGGACCTGAGGTGAACACAGGGAATTAGTGTAGATTGTAGATAAAGGTGGTTAGGGAGGGTGAAATGTCTTGTGGCCTGTAGTTAGCAAACTGAAGATCTGGAAGTGACTATATATAGTTCACGTCCAAGGTCTAAGAGGCACCAGAACTGACGGAACCAACACCAAGAGTCAGAGTCTGTGTCAGAAGCAGGACAAACCAGTGTCCCTGCTTAGAGACACAGACACATTCTCTTTACTCCACTTTTTTTTTTCATCTATTCAAGTCAATGGCTTGAATGAGCCACAGCTCCCATGTCAGGAGTGAGCAATCTGCTTTAATCAGTCTGCTGATTCAAACATAATCTTATCCTCACAGACTCTCCAACTCTCTGGGCCTTCCATGGTCCCACCAGCCAATATATAAAACTAACCCTGCCATTGCAGCTCATGAATTTCTTTTTAATTCTCTTATCCCTTTTTATCCTTTCCTTTCTAGCCATAGGTCTATAGCCCTGTGATAAGTCCTCATTCTGGCAAGATACCTGTGGGAGACAAAGCTTCTGGGTAGACACTTCTTATTCTGGAACTTGACCTGTATTTCCTGTAAACCACACACATGGGCAATTTAATTTCTCTGGTTCAGACACAGTTCACTTGCCAAAACTTCATGTTCTGTAAACTTGGTCCACAGTTTTATAATATTGAGGTAGTGGTCATTGTTGTAAGGCAGGTGGAAGTACTATTACCTAGTTGTCTTCAGCCGAGTTCTGCACACGGGTCCTTGTGAAATTACTACCTCTGTCACTGTCCATTTTCTATGGACATTTTACATAACACTGGATTGGTTGAGACTCTTGATAGTGGGTTCACCTCTTGCTCATTCACATGGAAATGCTTATAAGAGGCCTGGATATGCCTGACCGACTGGTTGCACCCTGCCTTGGGTCTAGTAGAATCTTAGTCTGAACTGTAACTCTAGTCATTCCTATTGGCTCTTCCATAGTCATGCTTGATTTCTTTTAGAGTCTGGAGCTAGGTAAACAATATTCACATCCAGCATATTTTTGTAGGAAAAAATACACATGGTTGACTGAGGGGAGTATACTTGTCCACCCCTAAGATGAGCTTGCTCCTTTTGAACTGTACTCTTTTGTCCTGGTGTCCATCAACTGTTACCATTGCCTTTGGTGATTTTAAAGATTTCCAAGAGTTAGACACACTCAAGCCCTCTATCCACCAAACCTCAAGTATTTTCCACAATTTGTAAGTGACCAATTAATCCATAATCTAATCCAACATGAGGCCTCTGGCTGCCACACAAGGCTCACCCTTTCAGGCCACCTCGGCCACCCTGTCAGAGTATCTGCTTGGGTGCTTCCCACTCCAGAGCACCTCAGAAGTGCAGTGGGAGCTACCTGCACCTCCAAGTCATTCACTGCTTTAACATTTTTGGGAAACTTTGGCCAGGCTTAAAAGATTTCCAGAGACTCACAAGCACAGAATTTGGTTTCTGTCAATATTTTCCCAACAATTTCCAACTCAACACAAATTTTGCACATTTACATTGAGTAACTCAGAAAGGACCAATTGTCTCCTCACCTCATGCTGTGGTTTGATTAAGAAATGTCACCCATAGTCTTTGGCATTCACACTCTTGGTCCCCAGTTAGTTTGTGAAGGCCTAGGTGGTGCAGCCTTACTGGAAAAAGTATGTCACTCACTCAAGCCAGACGTTGAGATTAAAAATCCTCGCCCACTTCCAGTTTGTTCTCTGCACTTAGTGCTTGTAGTTCATACTGTGAGCACTCAGCATCTAGTTACAGCAGCAATGCTTGCTGGTGGCTGTCAAGTTTCTTCATCATGATTATCCCGCAAGAAAGTACTCCAAAATAATCTCTTCTTTAATTTGCATTGGTTATGGCATTTTATCACAGTTACCGAAAAGTAACTAATACAGAAGTTAATATCAGATAGTGGGCTGTTGCTGTGTTTAGAGCTTTGAAGGATAATTCTAGTGGGAGCTTGGAAGGCAGTATTTTTGAGAACAATGTAGACTTGGAGGTTACAGAGGGAAATAATAGTAGCAGCTGGGCTAGAGGACATTCCTGTGATATTTTGGCAGAGTCTGGTTATTGTCCTTTACCTCTCGCCTTGTCCTTAGAACTTACCTGATGCTAAATTAAAAGGCAATGGACTAATTTTTTTGGTAGAGGCAACTTCAAGGCAGCCCAATTCTGACTCTTTGGTATAATTGTTATTAATGACTGTTATGTAGGTCTACAAATTAAAAAAGAGAAGGGAACAGAAAGAAATACAAAATCTGTAGTTTGAAGAGAAAAAGAGAACCAGGGAATTCAAGTTGTAGCCAAGACTTGTACTGATAAAGGTAAGATTAGCACCATTAAGTCCTGGCCTCCTTCTCTGTACAATAATAAAGAAAGGTGTCCACCGGACAAGACACCACCCAGACAAGTCTCAAAGACCTGATCCAGCTAAGCCTCCAACTTGTGAAAGGAAAAGGCCTACAGCGTGTTCCTCTCCTGAAAAAAACAACCGCAAACAAAAGCTGCTGCTAATGTGATTCAAAGGGGCAGGGTCTCCCTAACTGGCAGCCAGTCTTGGCAGAGTGATTTAAAGTCATAAATGATTCAAGAGTGAGCTGGTCATGAATTCTTCCTCCATGGCTTCAGAGAGCTACTTGAGGCAAGAGGAATGTGGTGGGGGATCCCTGGATGAAGGCCCTGAGAGTTAAAGAGACAGTAGGAAGCCTCTGCATAAAGCTATGAAAACTGAAGTGTGAGTTTCAGTGGAGACTCAAGATATTGGAGACATTAGAGCTGTAGGACACTTCCCAAGGAAAGCTGCAGACAGGAAGTGGAACCAGCCAAAGAGAAAGACGTATGCTGCAGACAGCAAAGTTTGAAGGGCAGAGCCATCTAAGCCTTTTAATGCTAAAGCCCCAAGACACCATACATGGAGCTATTATATTTGATGTTTACTTGCTAGGTCTTTTTTCTCTTTTTTTTAAATGTTTATTTATTATTTCAAGTTACATCTCCATCACAGCCCCCTCCCTCCACCCTTGTCAGTCCCTGCCTCCCACCTTCTACCCTCTCTCCCATCTACCCTACTCCTCTGGCGTGAGGTACCCCCACATCTCAGCCTACCTCAGTTCAGCAGTCATATGGGGGCTAAGAGCTTCCTCTTGCACTGGGGGCCTGCATGGCAGCTCCACTAGGACAAAGTGCCTCACTAACAGGTAACAAAGTCCATGTTGCTTGCCAGGTCTTAGTCATGCTCTGGTTCAGTATTTCCTCACTATGCCCCCAGTCTCCCTTATGGAATAGTAATGCATATTCTGTACCATTGCTAAACCTGAAAATCATGAGAGAAAGACCAATTCCACATTTTTTGAGACAAATTTGAAGCAAGCAAATTTTAATTAAATACTAGCCAGGAGGATGGGCTCTGGCCAGGATCATTCTGGAGTTCCCAGGAAATGGCAACAAGTCACATTTTACAAAGGCTTAAAAGACAATCCCATACACTGGGGGCCTACAAGGCAGCACCACTAGGGAAAAGTGTCTCACTGACAGGGAAAAAAAGAAAAAGTCTATGTCTATGTTCCCTTTGGTGCGTTGGTTGTAGTATAGATATCCTGTACTATATAGCTAAAATCCGACTATAAGTGAATAGATGCCATGTGCATCCTTCTGAGTCTGGGTTAGCTCACTCAGGATGAACTTCTCTACTTCCATCCATTTGGCTGCAAATTGCATAATTTCATTGTTTCTGATAGCTGAGTAGTATTCCATTGTGTAGATGTACCACAATTTTTTAATCCATTCTTTGATTGAGGAGGCTCTTGGCCCTATGACTGCTGAACTGGGGCAGGGGATTGTTATGTAGGGACACTCCATTCCAGAGGAGTGGGATGGAAGGGTTAGGGGGTAGAGGGTGGAAAAGCAGGGCTGGGATGGTTGGAAAGAGGACACAATGATGGAGGTGTAACCTGAAGCAATAAAGAAATAATTTTTTTTAAAAAGGCAATCCCATAAGGCCACCATATTTTCCATTAAGTCCAATCAGGGCAAGCATATATCCTTATGTACTTCCTGCCTGTGTATCTTCTGCCTACATACGATCAGGGGCAAACATAAGTCCTGATATGTTTTCTGCCTGTGTGCCTCCAGCCTACATGTGATCAGTGACATCCAGTGAAGTGGAGTCAAAAAAAATTGCTGAGGGGGTGAAAATGTGTGGTTTGTTATCTCCCAAGAGCCACAGCCCCCAGCATTCCAGGAAGTTATCTGTCCATGGCAAGTGGGGCTTACAGGTTAACTTTGGCCCTTACAGCATTTTACATCAGAAGTAAGTGATCTACTTTTTTTATTTTACAGGGGCTTACAATAAAGTGATACTTTTGATTCTTACAAGAACTTTGGACTTTTAAGCAGTGTTGGAATTGTGAAAGATTATGGGGACTTACACTATTGTATTAGATGCATTTTGTATTATGACGAAGGCCAGGGAGTAAGTAGAATGTGGTGTTTTTAGTGGAGAATACTCCCTGGCAGTCTTGGGCATTTGAATACTGGTGCAACCTTGTTGGAGGAAGTATGTTACTGGAAATGGGTTTTGAAATGTAAAAAGCCTTCCCTAGTTCTAGTTCATTCTCTCTGTTTAGTATTTGCAGTTCAGGATGTGAGCTCTCAGCATCTGGTTCCCGCGGCCATGTCTGCCACTTGCTGCTTTGATTCTCTGCCATGAACATTATCCCTCTGGAACTATAAGCCAAAATAAACTCTGCTCTGAGTTTCCTTGGTCACAGTGTTTTATCATAGCAATAAAAAAGTAAACAAACATACCTCATTTTCTCACAAGTGACTTAGCAACTTACAAACTCCATTTATACACCTGCCTAGATCATTCAGGTCTGCCAAAACCTTATCTTCTTCAAAAAGATCAACGTCCCATAGTGAAACTCAACAAACACACTAAAGCTTCCTGAATTAGAAGCTCTTCCTGAATTAACTTTTTTAACTCTCCTGTTATCACGGTTCTATCTAGCCCTGTGAACTGAGAACCAAGCCCAACTTCTCTTCTTCCATCAGTAACGCATATCCTTCCCTTATTGCCTTCTGTTCCTGGATATTTATAGTGATCTCAGACTGTGGTATCCAAATGTTCTTAATGGTTCTTCTAAACCAAACATCAGGGACTGATTTCCCTCCTAGTGTCTTGAGTTGCACAACCTTTGTCTTAAGGAGGGACTAGTAGCTTTGTTGCTGAGGTTTTCTGCCTCTACAAATTCAGGTTGATCCCATACACTACCATATCCTAGTAGAAGAGTGACAGGCTCTTCTATTGTTTATTTAAAGGTCTCCCCCAATTTGGAACACTCATCTATTGCAGGTGGGGGTACAAACTTGTACATCTACTGTGGAAATCAGTGTACCAGTTCCTCAGGAAAATGGGAAATGATCTACCTCAAGATTCAGCTATACCTCAGTTGGGCATATACCCAAGGGGCTTATCCTACCTACCACAGGCTTGCTCAACCATGTTCATTGCTTCATTCATAATATCTAGAAATTGAAAACAACCTAGATGTTCCTCAACAAAGGAACAAATAAAGAAAATGTGTTACATATATACGATGTAGTATCACTCAACCTTAAAAAAAACAAATTATGAAATTTACAGGTAAATGGATGGAACTAGAAAAAAATCATCCTGAGTAAGGTAACCCAGACCCATAAAGTCAAATATGGTATGTATCCTCTTATGTGTGGATATTATCTGTAAAGTCAATGATAATCAAGCCACAATCAATAGAACCAAATAGGTTAGATATAGAGTAAGGGACTCAAGAGGAACAGATAGATCTCCCTAGGAAAGGAATATAAAATAGATAATTATGGAATGAAAAAAATCAAGCAGTGAGAAAAGAGAGGGACAATGGAAGGAATATTGAGAAAGACATCTAAATTTGAAGGCCATTGTAGATATAGTACAGAAACCTAAGACAATAGAAGCTTCCTGAAATATATACATATATGAAGGTGGTCTACATGAAATCACCAAACAATAGGTGAGACAGAGCCCCACCTGGCCATCTCTTGTCACCAAATAAAGATTCCAGAATGAGGAATTAAGTTACATCTAATTCAGATGTTGACCAAAGAGGTCTCATGGGAACTCCCAAACAACCCAGGCTGTTGCCAGGCAATAGGTTGCTCTCCACAAACTGACAACAAGTCCCCATTGCTGAAAGCAACACCTATACAACTCATTGAGCATAAAAACGTTGAGCTGGTACCTACATACAGCCTTCACTTCTACATAATAGGGTCTTTAATACAGGAAAGACACTACCAAAGGAGAAATGTAAACACCAGCTCCACCTCACAAGCCCTGTGATCTACAATGATGTCCTGTCTGCCACCTGGGGCAATAGTGGCACAAAGCTTGTGGGAATAACAAACCAATATCTGATTTGACTTAAGACCCACAAAACCAGATGGAACTCTTACCTGACACTGCTTAGATCTGCTTAGATGACCAAGATCCTGAGACAATAGCTCAGAGACCTAGAGTAAAACCAAATACTACTGTTCTAAAAAAGAAAAAACATAACAATAAAATGACTTCTAATGACATTCTCCTTTACTCATAGATCAATGTCTTGCTCAGCCATCATCAGAGAAGCTTCCTCCTGCAGCAGATACAAAAACAGAGACCCACAGCCAGATACTATGCAGAGAGGAGAGATCTTTGACAATAGGCCCTAAATGGAATGTTTTCATCAAACCCTCCCCCCAGGACTCAGGGCTCATTGAAATAGGAGGCAGAAAGAGTGTAAGAGCCAGAGGGGATGGAGGACACCAAGAAAACAAGGCCCTCTAAATCAACACATATGAACTCACAAAGACTGAGGTAGCATGCACAGGGGCTACACTGGCCTGCACCAGATGAGTCCCTAGAGCTGAATGTAGAAGTGGACACATTCCCCGATCCCTAACCCAGAAGCAATCTCAAATTGATAACCACTTGCAAATGGAAATTTAGTTTCCTCCAAGGGAGTCTCATTGAGAAAAGAGACTATTCTTAAGGATAAGCTACATGCCGGCAATAGATGGCCAACAGAGAATGACCTCATCAACATCTTTGGAGGTTCCTTGTCTCATAATGTTATGTCAGGGCTTTTCCTTGTTTGTTTTTTAACTTTATCTTATTTTTTTTAATTTTACATATAATTTTTTTTCTTCTTTCTTTTTACCCTACAGGTTCTTTGTGTATATATTATGGCCTCCAGTTCAGTGTTTTTATGGAATTCCTGAGTGTATGAATGAATGATTGGGTCTCTGTTTCTTGTGCTTTCTCTTGGGCTCTTTTCCTTCTGTGTATTTGGTTGTTTTGTCCAATTCCAATATCCTAATTGTTCATTTTTGATTCATATTAATATATCTTATTATATTTTTGTACCTTATCTGTTTTCTAATGAGAGACAGAAGGGGTGGTAGATCTAGATGGGAGAGGAGGCGGGGAAGATGTAGGAGGAGTAGAGGGAGAGCTAAACTGTAATCAGAATATATTATATGACAAAATAATATATTTTCAATAAAATGAAAACAAAAATAAAGTCTTCCACAATTTAAGCAGTCTGAGTGCTGACCATTTCCTGATTACCACAGTCTCTTGTACTAGACCATTGTTAAGGCCCCCATCCTCACTTAGGATTACTAGCTTTCCCTTCTTTTCTGTTAAAGGTTGAACTCAAGTGGTATGTTTTACCATTCTATCATGTTCTCTTCCACCTCATTTGTGGGTAATTTCTGCTGGTAAGGTTGAAGTCTGGCATTTCTGAAAAGCCTCTAAGATTGGGGCTAAAATGATGGACTCCCTTTTTTCAGTGGAATCCCACTCTTCTGTCTGGTATGAGGAAACTTCAGATCCTCTAAGGAGTGTCACAGGGCCCAACCCTTCCCTGATAAGAAACCTGCCTAGTGAACACCTGGGGACTTCTGAAAGTACTTCCCCATGATAATGAGGTCTGTCAGTGCTTTGGTTTTCAGCTAATGACAATTGTCTATGACTCTAGCCCTACCTGGAGTTCTCCCCCAACCCCCGCCACTGCCCATGGGATAATTAGGTACTGGGTTTCCTTTATTCTGATAGGACCATACACAGAAAATCAAACACATTTACCTGCAAACCCACTGACCAAAGGTTTATAATGCCCCTGATTCAGGAAATAAACTCTCTCTATTCCTCCACTACAACTGTCTTAGACTTGGCTGTTTATTTCCAGCTTCAGAACTGGACACTCTGCCTAGCTAGGTCTCCCACCACCTGAACTGGGGCTTATGTCTGGGCACCTGGAGCACTAGCTCCCATCTCATTGCCACCACATCTGCCTAGCCAGGTTCTTGTTTCATTCAATACTGCCAGTCACCCCAGTGAAGCTCACTGAGAAGAGCCAGGTCTCTGCTATTTCTCCTGCACACACACACCAGTTGCCACACTGCTCTTTTGTGATGACTGTCCCTGGCTACCTGTCCCCAGAGCAGCCTCCAACCCTTCTAGAGCCAAGCCGGATTCCCAAAGCCACTTGGCTTAATCCAGGAGCTCCAAGTCCTTTGAAGCTGCCCATCCTTGCACCAGCAGTTCAGCTAAGAGAGCTGGTAACCTTTTGCAGCAT
Organism: Lophiomys imhausi; assembly: GCA_907164525.1. Lineage (NCBI taxonomy): Eukaryota > Metazoa > Chordata > Mammalia > Rodentia > Muridae > Lophiomys > Lophiomys imhausi. The sequence continues at coordinate 507,868 of CAJQZJ010032648.1, read as the reverse complement.
GCATGAGAGATTTAGGACTATCCTCACTCTCCTGCTTGCTTATTTAAAAAGTTGTAAGTAACACTTGGGCATTGGAGAAAAGTCTTTCTCCTGCCTCTCTAGGACATCCTGTGGCATGGATCCCAACCCATATTCCACCCTTTTCTGCCTGGAAACAGACTGAGCTCTGAACTTCTGGAGAAGTGTGCACAAGGCCCAAGTCCCTGGAAGCCACAGAACAGCACTCATTCTCCTGTGCTCCCCATGGGCTCCAAGTCTCAGCTCCCAGGAAGGACTATTCAGCTTTTCAGTACTTGCACTCTTTTTTCATTTTCTCCCAGCCATTTGAAAGAGAAATCTAACACTGGCAGCTCATCTTATATTTTGTATAACTTACCTGCTAAAAGAGTGGCTAATGTGGGGATCACTAGTCACATCTACATTTCTCCTTCTAATTCCTACTTTACACAAAGAAATTCTGCTGGGTTCCCATCCTAGCCTCCGATGCATTTCTTACTACCAATAACATCAACCAGACAATCTCTGCAACTGTTTGTTGATGCTTGTGATTCCTATGTGGTAATCGCAAAAAAACTGAAAATTTTGCTCAAACCTTACTGATCTCAAAGTATCTCCATAATCACACAGTAGATCCCAATTATCATGCAACCATGCCATTTCATGTCACTTAGAAGACTGCAGCCCTAGGATCCCCACCACCACCACTAAAACTTCCAATTCCTGATGGCTCAGCCTTAGTTACACATTACACTACTCATACCAAGAACCAGGAACCCACTGCTATAGTAAAATGGCACACTGCCACACACTACAGGGGAAAGGACAGCTGTATTGGAATTCACTCTGTCCTCATGCTATTCAGCCTCACCCTTGCAACCCATATCCAGGACCATGCAATCACTCCTTTCCAATTAATCTTTAGTCCTTTCAAATTCCTGTTCAGGTGCCAGATGCTGTGCAACAGACTTCTTCCTAGAGAGACAAAAATACACAGAGAGACAGAGAAAGAGACAGAAAGAGAAGATAAACCAAAGAATGATTGCACGAAAGTCCAACTTGGTGGAAAAATGGGTTTTTATTGAGGTACCAACAGGAATATGGCTGAAGGATTAGTTATAGGAGTAGAGATGACTCAGAAAAAGCACCTGGGTGTATAGAAATCCCACCCACGAGGATAATGAATCAGGAGAGCTGCAATCTTTGAGCTCTCTGAGCAGCTTGCAGGTGGCCCAACAAGTCTGAGAAGTCTCTGCTCCCATTAGCTTAGCTGCTCAGTATTACCCTCCAATAGCTTTGTGCTGCTTTTACAAAGCTGGGGAGGGACTTTCAAGAATCTTTCAGTTTTCCACCCTCCCAAACATGTGACTTTTAGCTATCTCCTCAGTCTAGAAAGTTTCCCTCTCCCTCTTGGAAAACAATGTTTTGATTCAGAAAAAAAAAACAAAAACAAAAACCTTCCATAAAATGAAAGTCCTATGGCCTGGGCATGGTGGTGCATGCCTTCAATCCTAGCTCTTGAGAGGCAGAGGCAGGTGGATCTTTGAGAGTTCAAGGCTGGCCTTGTCTATACAGCAAACTCCAGGCCAGCCAGGGCTACTTAGCAAGATGCTATTCCACCCCCTCCTGCACAAAAAAGATTGAAACCCTTTATTTTACAATCTATGGATTTGAATGGAGGCATTCTGCATGAGTAAATAATCTTGCGCCCATAATCCATAAGTTGTGATATTAGCTACTTTTCCATTGTTATGATCAAGCACCGTGGCCAATTTAGAGAAGGAAGGTTTTGAGGAAGGCTTACAGTTTCAGAAAGTTAAGAGTCACAATGACAAGGACAACATGGAAGCAGGTGACAGACATGGTGCTGGATTAGCAGCTAAGAGCTCATAGCTCAAATCACAAATAGGAAGCAGAGAACAAACTCAAGTGGCACAAGTCTTAAAGCTCCTAAAATATTCCCACGGTTTTGTATTTCCTCCAGCAAGGCCACGCCTTCAAACAATGCCATCAACTTGAGACCAAGGGCTCAGATGCCCAAGAGTATGTGGGACATTTTCACTTCAACCATCAGTTTTCAAATACAAATCTCAGTGCCAGATGTGAAATACCTTCCTATGAGTCTTTTGACAAAGAAGCCCTAGATATCCCTAAAATAATATAGGACATTGCCAAAGTCCTTGGCAAACTTACCTAACAGTGAACCTTTCAGGTTACAATAATAATCTGCAAGGCAATGTTTGCCCAGTGATGTAATAGTGGTATGACTGTTATGAGAGTAGCCAACTACTTTTTGATGAGCTATGAGGTCTGCTTCATAAGACAGAATTCATGACTGGTAGTGTAAACCTGGTCAAAACTCTTCCCCCAGGGAAGAATCTACTCCTTTTGTTTTGCTAAATGGACATGCCAAACTATAGTATCTATCTTTGTGTCCATAGATTTGCATTGCTCTCAACCTTGGTCGGAGAACCTTATCAGAGTGGGCAGTGTTTGGCGCAGCAATACAAAGCTGGGGTAGGTGCTGATAATAAGTGATCTCTGAGTACCCATCTAAATATGTTATCTGTGTCATCCCTTGCCCCAAGGTTCAGGGAACACCAGGGAAAAGGAGGCAGAAAGAACATAAGAGCTATAGGATGGGGAGGACTGTAAAATGCTATCTTCCAGGCATGATGTGGTTTTTGTACTGTTGGATTTACAGCAGCTGTGGTTACCTGCATAAAAAATAAATAAGATTGAGCCTGTCGACATTCTAGCATGAATAGGGAGGGGGCATATGAAGTTCCAGCTCTAATTGAGGACCCAAGGGCCATGACTTGGTTCTTCAGGAAAAGAGGTCTTCTTCACCAGTAATATAGTCACTGGTAAGCTACCAGTGCTCTAGTAAATAACCCCATCCTCATGATCGGGAAACTAAACATAAGAGAACTGAGTAAATCACATGACTGCACACACACACACACACACACACACACACACCCTCTTTGGGAACAGTGGTGCAGCTTAACTAAGTTTGCTGCTGCTGCTGATAATGATGATGACCATGATGATGTTCTCCCAACTCTGCATGGGAAGAACAGTCTTGGTAAACTGAGGCAATTGTTCTTGTCTTAGCATTCCTCTTGCATTTTAAACACAAGGCTGTATATGGGCAGCCAGAGCTTGGTTGGAGAAGCTGTCTGGGCACATACTGACTGTAAGTGACATCATTCTTCTGGGCCTGGAATGTCTCCTCCCATGCTTGTGACTCCATCCACCAAGAGTGGGGATCATTCCACCAGCTCAGCAGAGTTCTGCACTGAGAAAGACTGTAAAGATCTGACTCACCTGCCAACATCCCACTAGAACCTTAAAGTCATCAATACAGAATAATTTTTTTGGGATACTGATGGTTTTTTGAATGACAGTGTTGAACTTCCTTCCTGAGCTGTATGCTTCTGGAAAATGGTGGAGCCTAACACATCCCCCCACTATCCTTAGTCAATTCAGGCTGTTCTGAAACAAGAAGCACTACCGACTCGGGGATTTATGTAATGTTTGTTCCTCATGGTACTCAGGCTGGGAGTATAAAACCAGAAGGTCAGCATAGGTGGAGGCTGGGTAAGGACCTTCCTCCTTGTATGTCTTCACATAACCTTCTTTTGACAGATTCATCTTCTCTTCTTGTAAAAGCAATTATCCCATCATGGAACTTCCAACTTAACAGCCTAATCTAACCCTAGTTAGCTCTCAAGGATTCTGCCTCTAAATGTTACTCTGAGGATTAGAGTTTCAACAAGTGAATTTTGAGGTAACATAGACAGTCAGTCCATAGCATTCTGCCTGGTTGTATTCTAGGAAACCATTTACTGGGGCCAGGGGGATTAGTATTTCCCCTTATTATTTAGAGAAGAGTCACTATAAATGTCACCTTATCTCCTTGTTCACCTATAACAAGGCTAGATGCAGACCTTCCCCTGTTCTATTCTTTAATTACAAATGATTCACTGAATCTTTCATCAACAATGACCTGTGGGCAGTCCAAGTATTGCAAATACAAAGTCAAATTATCTTGGGCTTTCTTTAGCCCCCTTAATAGTCATTCATTGCCCACCTCTGTGTCTGACATAATATCCTTGTGACTATCAGGTAATTCCATTTATCACCAGAGTACAATCTTCCACCAGCTCAAAGGTTTAAAATGTCATAATATCTGAGACCTACAGAAGAGATGTCCCTGCTTTGCTGTAACCCATCTGCCTGATGTTCTCATCGATGGATTTGAAAACTGCCTTGATTTATGACTTTCTTTCATTCTATAACTGAAACTATTATTACACTTGAACATGGAATTGAAAGCAGCATGAATCTATATTCCTGGGTCATGGCCACTCGTATTTAGCTCCAAAATAAACTCTCTCATGCCTTTTGAGGTGTCCACTGTGTTTTTGCATCAAGAGGTTCAATACAAACAATAGCTCCCAACGGAGATTAAAGAAACTGAAGCTGGTCAGCATGCTAGTGACATCAGGGTTCAAAATAGAGCCCAGCTCTCACTCCAGGTTCATCTCCTACATAATCACTGATAGCACTTTCCCCCAGCTCCTCACCTCTGTCTTCTGCTGAGGTGGTATGGACAATTCCTACAGCAGGCAGGGAACTCCAGAAAAGACCCAACCAAGCCAATGAATTAGTCTGAGTCATGTCAAATGTTAAGATCCAGGTTGTACCCTACCCCAAGTTACTCCATATTGTATAAAATAATGTCTTTTCTTATTGTCTTGACTTGAGAAACTCCATTTTACAAGAAATGTCTGACTCCATTTTAAGGATGCAGAATGACTGCACTTGGGTTGACACATAATCATCTGTCTGGTACCATCCACATGGCACAATCTGATAAATGACCTATTCCTGGGAGTAGAAAGGATGCTGCCTTATAAATTTTTCAAGGTGAATTGAGTCTGTAAGCACACTAATACACTAAAATCTTATCAGGAAAACCAGGCACAATGACTTAACAGACACACAAGACTAAGAAAAGAATGCAACTCCCTCACCTCTACCCCGAGAAAAAGGGACACACTCGATGAAATGGCAGCAGTTCCCAATAACAGGTCACCTGTCCAACCCTTGTGTGTGTCAGAGGACCAGCAGACAGGGAACTCCCAACTGTCCCAAGGGCTCAGCTCAACTCAGCCCTCACTGTTGATGCAGCCCTACTCCAACTGTCATCTGCCCATCCTCCTGGTCACCTGTCTGGACTTGCCATACATCTGTCTGGTCAGACCTAGTCCTGTCTTTCACTTCACTTCACAATAGCTGAACTCTGACCCTGTGGTCTGACTCTACCACCAACAGCAGTAGTAGCTTCTCCATGTTTTCTGCAGCTCAGCTGGTAAATTATTTCACTTCCAGAAAAACTACTTTACATTTGTAGCCATTTCCCAGATCTGGTCTTGTGTCTTTTTGAAACTCCTTTCCTCATTAACTTTTTATTAAGAATGGCCCTAAGTCAGTCTTAACCTATATATACACATAAATATAAATAAATTTACCATGTAATATGTGATGTGCAATATGACAGTTTGGAATAAAAGAATCTTGGAATGTCTGCCTCCACCAGGACTATTGAGAAAAGCAGGAGTGTCCACTCAATTGATGCCAAAGACGCTTCCAAACTTTGTGAACTTACTTGTTTATTCAATAAATTCTGACATTGGGGAATGACACAAACTTTATGTCTACGTTTCTGGCATAGCTTGCTGACTACACCAAAACATAAAGAACCAACCTCCACTGGGACCCTGAAACATTGATTGGCCATCAAACTCTCTTTATGATTAGCCAAGTGCAGAACTAGAAGTGGCTCCTACCCAGCAGAAAATGTATGGGAAAAAATATAGTGCTGGGAGTGTGAGAGTCAGCACAGGCACTGGGGAACAAAGAAAGAACTGCACAGAGCATAACCCTGGAACAGGGAGGGAATTTGCACCAACGGGCATTAGTGTAAGCCTCTAGGATGCTACAAGAATAAATATCAGAAGTATCGCCCCTGGAAATAATGACACGGGATATTTTTCTGCTAGATGCCCCATTGTTTAATTTGTCTTTGGAGTATCCCTGTGAATTAGAAAGGTTAAATGTATTATTTCTTCTCATTTTTCATTCTAACAAAATAAAGACTAAAATAGATTGTCTGGGCTTAAGTGATGATCTATAGAGTTCTGAGTTAACCAGTGTTCTAACTATTATAAAAATATTATCTTCAAGTGTTACACACACATGCACACACACACACCAAAAAAAATGGATTGGGGAGCTATATATGCCAATTTTTTGTACAGTGTGGGACTTCTAAATCTTTAACAAAAAGTAGTAAAAATGACTTTTACAACCCATAATTAATGCCTACAAGAAGTCCACAATTTTTAAAAACTACATTCTTTTACATTTTCATTATCTTTTTATTAAATAAAATATATTGAAATGATATAAATCTCTGGGGCACAAGTTTGATAACTACAGAAAACATACACAATCAAAGTTAACTGTCAACACTGCTAGGTTTTAGAGGCAGGGTGGGTGTTTCAGGAGGACTGAGATGGATTGCTGGGAACTTCTGAGTTTACTAAAGAGCAAACTCACAGAGGACACACAGACAGACAGACAGACAGACAGACAGACAGACAGACAGACAGAGGAGCAGCAGCAGCATGACAAGGAAAGTGCATGCACCAGAAGCAGACACACTGTGTGGTGAGTCTGAAGAGAATCAGAGCCCCCATGGCAGAAGTGGGGTCTGATATTTTACATTTCTGGGGACAGGGGAAGGCTTCACAGCACAAGCCAGCATCAGGCTCTCAGATTCCCAGGCAGGAGGCAGGAAATCAGGTGGGGAGTGGGATGTACTCGACATTAATACCTTAGCACCTTAACATCAGTACCCTTTGGTATTAACTCTCTTCCCAAGTGAGAACCCATATCTGCCATGTCAGTATCTGTGAGAGGATAGCTGGTACAAAGCAGCACATCACAATCTTACAGAGAAAAACACCCCAGTGCAGCTGCAAACAGATGGATGAATGTGTGTTCTTTTTTTTTAATGTTTATTTATTGCTTCAAATTACATCTCCATCTCAGTCCCCTCTCTCCACCCATCCCATTCCCACCCTCCCACACTCTCCCCCCCAAATGGATTGCCTCTACATATTAGCCCCCCTCAGTTCAGCAGTCATATGAGGGTTAAGCTTCCTCTTGCACTGGGGGCCTATATGGCAACTCCATTAGGGCAAAGTGCCCCCACTAACAGGTAAAAAGCCTATATATATTCCTGTTCCTTTTGGTGTGTTGGCTGTAGGAGAGTAATCTTGTACTACATGGCTAAAATCCAGTTATAAGTGAATAGATGCCATGTGCATCTTTCTGAGTCTGTATTAGCTCACTCAGGATGAGCTTTTCTAGTTCCATCCATTTGGCAGCAAATTGCATGATTTCCTTTTTTCTGATAGCTGAGTAGTATTCCATTGTATAAAAATACCACAGCTTTTTTATCAATTGGTCGGTTGAGAGACATCTTGGTTGTTTCCAGTTTCTAGCTATTACAAATAAAGCTGCTATAAACATAGATGAGGATATGTCCTTGTGGTTTGATGAGGAATCATTTGGATGTATACCCAGAAGTGGTGTGGCTGGGTCTTGAGGTAGAGCTTTTCCAAGTTTTCTAAGATATCACCAGACTGATTTCCATAGTGGTTGTACAAGCTTGCACTCCCACCAGCAATGCTCATGGATAGGTAGGATCAACATAATAAAAATGGTCATCCTGCCAGGCATGGTGGCGCACGCCTTTGATCCCAGCACTAGGAAGATAGAGCAAGCAGATCTCTGTGAGTTCAAGGCCAGCCTGGTCTACAAAGTGAGTCCAGGACAGCCAGGGCTACACAGAGAAACCCTGTCTCGAAAAACAGAAAACAAAAAAAAAAAGAAAGAAAAAAAATGCCCATTCTACCAAAAGCAATATACAGATTCAATGCAATTCCTATTAAAATACCAATGCAATTCTTCACAGACATTCAAAAAACAATTCTCAACTTCATATGGAATAACAGAAAAAAAAAAAAAAACAGAATAAGCCGGGCGGTGGTGGCGCACGCCTTTAATCCCAGCACTTGGGAGGCAGAGGCAGGCAGATCTTTGTGAGTTCGAGGCCAGCCTGGTCTACAAAGTGAGTCCAGGACAGCCAAGGATACACAGAGAAACCTTGTCTTGAAAAACCAAAAAAAAAAAAAAAAAAACAGAATAGCTAAATCAATCCTGTACAATAAAAAACATCTGGAGGTTTCACCATCCCAGATTTCAAGCTGTACTACAGGGCAATGGTAATAAAAAGTGCATGGTACTGGTATAGAAACAAATGAGTTGATCAATGGAATTGAATTGAAGACCCAGAAATAAACCCACACACCTATGGTCACTTAATTTTTGACAAAGAAGCCAAAACCATACAATGGAACTAGGATAGCATCTTCAACAAATGGTGCTGGTCTAACTGGATGTCAATATGTAAAGGAATGTGTGTTCTTTTTTTATAATTTATTTTTTATTTCTTCAAGTTACATCTCAATCACAATCCCCTCCCTACTCCCCCCTCCAGTCCCACCCTCTCATCCTCTTGCCCCTCAACGCCCCCATCCTCTTCCCTTTTTTTAAGTTTAAGGTATATCTCTTTCCCCCCAACAGCTCCCCCTTTCAGTCCAACAAATGGTTCCTTCTGGGAATGTGTGTTCTTAACTGAAAGAATGTCCTTTTGGAAATGAAATTGTAAAACCCACCCTGCATCTAAAACCTAGCAGTGTTGACAGTTAACTTTGATTATGTATGTTTTCTGTAGTTATCAAACTTGTGCCCCAGAGATTTATATCATTTCAATATATATTATTTAATAAAAAGAAATGAATAGGGACCTTCACTTAGGTAAAACCTGATTCTTGACTACACTGGAGAAAGGAATTTCAAGAGACTCAGAGTCTGAACAAAGTCCACTTCATTAAGAAGAAAAAGGGGAGAGTGCATGTCTCAGATTTAAACGTGACTGACAGAGAGGGAAGGAGAGAGAGACAGGTTTAAGTATCTTTATAGTTTGTGTGTTGTGTGTGTGTGTGTGTGTGTGTGTGTGTGTGTGTGTGTGTGTGTGTGTGTGTGTGTTTTGGTTTTTTTCGAGATAGGGTTTCTCTGTATAACAGCTCTGGCTGTCCTGGACTCTCTTTGTAGACCAGGCTGGCCTTGAACTCACAGAGATCCACCTGTGTGTGTGTGTGTGTTTTAAGTTACAATATTTAAAAGATGTAATTTCCAAAAGGTTAAAAGGTTAAGTAGTTTTAAAAGATACATGAGCTGTTTTGTGTGTGTGTGTGTTCTTAACTGAAAGAATGTCCTTTTGGAAATGAAATTGTAAAGAGGTACTATGGAGTACATTGTTTAGTTTCAGGAATGAGAGGAGATAAACTCAAAGTCACAAACACTGTGACTCTGGGCATGGTTTGTTCCTAATATTCTCCTTCAGCTGTCCTGAGGAAGGAAAGGTCTGTTTCTACTGGTAGCTTTGGTTTTGTCAGTCCTAAAGAAGTTTCTTGACTCTCAGCCATCAGGAAACAAAAATTAGATCCCAGGACTGGGATTCTCACTCTTCTTATGTCCTCTTAATTTTTCCTCTTTCTAAGTTGCCTCATTAACCATTCATAATCCCCCTCATAAACTGATATATTTTCTTTTTCCCTTGCTGTTAAAGAGGGAGATGTATATTGATTTTAGTACTATTACACAGATTATATACAAGATATGATTCACACTACTGTTTAGAATATTGTCTTCCAAGCTAAATGTAGTGATTAATGGCTGAAATCCCAGAACTTGGGATGCTGAAGCAGGGGTGTCGCATGAGTTTGAGACCATCCTGGGATATATACTGCATTTTAGGTGAGCCTGGACACAGAATTAAACCATTTCTCAAAATCAAAAAAGTGCCTTCCAATTCTATAGGTCCATCCAATCATGCATGATTAGACCAATAGAACCATTTTGGAATATAATCTGAAAAAATAGATTTTACAAAATTGGTATCATATTTTGCATATTGATTTTGAGTGAGATTTTTCTCCATTAATGTGTTATCTTGAGAATGTAATTGAAGGTTCACAAAGCATGATTTGAAAAGTCAAAAATGGAGTTTTTTCTTTCATTTACCATACCCTAGTGAGATTCTACCCTAATGTATCACTTACATTAATGACATTATTCATTATTATAAATAATGTGTATCATTTTAGTGATTTATTCAAGACAACTTTATAATACATTTTAAATGGCATTTTATAAACTCTTCTTGGCTTTTCTCAAATTTTCCTCCAGTTTATACTTTGTATGTCTGTGTGTGTACCCACACATGACCATACATATGTGTGTACATGCAAATGGAAGACAGAAAACAACCTCTGTGCTGTCCACATTTATTGAGTCTTTTGTTTTGTTATCTTGAGACTGGGTTTCTCACTAACCTGGAACTCCCCAACGTAGGCTAAATTGGCAGAGTCTGAAAAATGCATCTATTTCTGTCTCCCCCCCAACACTGGAATTATAAGTATACACTGCCATGCCCAGCTTTTTTTCTGCATGGTGAGAGACAAGTCAGATTGACTATTTTTGCTGTCAGAGCTCCAGGTGTGTGATAGGGCTTGTCATGGGGAGTGGGTTTTTTGAAGCCTTGGGCCTGTTTTATGGCCCTGGTTGGGGGGGGGGATATTTCCTTTAGTTCTTATTATTTATTCTGGCCAGTGACTATCAATGACCCCTAAATTAACAATAGAGACAAGTCAAGCAGAGAACACATGGAGGGTACATCCAGCTTGCAAAGCTATGTTCCAGCTAACGGGACTTCAAGTATGTCCAATCTTTTGGCATTGAGAGATGGTTTTGTCATTTACAAAAGTATTGGGACAGTGGAGCTACAGGTTGAATATACCTGGTTGATTGTGGAGTTTTAAGACAAGCAATGGATTTCTTCAACAAACAAATTGCAAGCATGCTGAGGAAGGGGCCATAAGAACTTACATGAGCTATTTACATAACATCAACCAGAGGCTGGGTGTATGGCTTAGTGGATAAGAACACTTGCTCTGCAAGCCTGAAGACCGGAGTTCAGATGCCAGCGTCCATGTTAAAAGTCCAGCATTGTGCATTCCTGTAACCACAGCCCTGGGGAACAGTAAGATGTGGGTCCTAGCCTAGCTGAAACAGTGAACAGACAGTTCAGTGAGAGAACCTCTCCCAAAGCAATATGCCCAAAGAGTGATTCAGAGCCAGATGTCCTGTTCTGGCATCCATGCAGTCAATACGCACACACACACACACACACACACACACACACACACACACACACACACACACACACACGTACCCATGTACACAGGATTGGGAAGATAGAGATGGATAGAGGGGGAGAGGGAGAGAGGGATCACACACACACATACACACACACAAGGATTTGGGGGATTTGGGAGATAGAGGGAGAGAGAGATTGAGAAAAAACAGAGACATATGAGACAGAGACAGAGAGAAACAGATAAATATATCAACCAAGTATAATATATTAATTTTATTTAGATTTCTATTCAAGGAATTTACCAGAAATATTTATAGAGCAATTGGGAAAATATAAAAATTAACTAGATATTTAGTAATACTAAGGAACTATTGCTATTTTTTAGGTAAAATAGATTCTACACTCATATTTTTAAAATAATCCTTAAGGGTGCCTATTAAAGTTCTTGCAGATTATATACTATGGCTGAAATTGGCTTTGGAATAACCAGGTAAGGGTGAGGAAAACAGAAAAAAGAAGGCGGCTGATGAGCTGGTAAAGGAAAGCAATGTGTTCCTGAATGTTAACTATCCCATTTCTCTGATTTTATGTGCACTTTCCATTTTCTGTAACAAAGTGGATTTGTCTTCAAGAATCTTTTGATACTGTGCTGCAATTAATCTAATTTCACCTTGTGGTAAGTTCTAATCTCTGAGGCAGTGTTGGTCAACTCCAGCCTTGAGCTTACATTCAGTCATGAAGTGAATGTAATAGTCTCACCATCCCTTGTCATCTATGAATGAAATAGAACAGACAAACCAAAACCATTCCAGGTATCATGTTACCGTCTTTGACTAGTAGCTGACTCTCCTACAATCTGTTATGTCCTTGTTTGGTTTGCTGTTGATGCTTTTTTGTTCATGGGAGAGGTTTGAGGTCTTTGCTTGCTTTGTTTTTGAAATAGAGACTTTATATGTAGGCCAGGTGGGCCTCAAAATTGCGAGGTAATCAAGATAGTCTCAAAAGCACCATGCTCCTGACCTGTCTCCTAAAAACTGAGGTTCAAGGGGGATACTACTACATCTGGAACATAAAACTATTCTTTTATCAAGTTTCTGGATTCATGCTCAGGCAGAGTGGGAAAGAGAACAGTGATACAATAAAGACGCCAAAGCCTACAGTAAGGAGCTGGATGCACACGTGGTCTGGTCACTGTCTGTCTGCCCACAGGGCCCCATGTGTTTTTCTACGATTAGCTTTCTGACAAAGTTTTGTGCTTGAAGGCTACAGGCTATAAGAATGCCTAGTTTAATTGCTCTTACTTGTCAGTACCATGTCATAGGAAATAATGCCAAAAAAAAAGGAAACCTAATGTCTATAATTCACAAGGACTTAAAGGACAACTGCATGTGCCAAATTGATCCCATCCACCTGCTTTTGAACCAAAGTCTGTATTAGGGGCAGGAAACAATCATACAGGAAACCAAAAAAGGAAGAGAAGTGTTAGTAATGTCATTTTTAATTATACATAATATTTTGCAAATATGGCTCGTGGATTAGTTACTTTTCTTATTGCTATGACCTGACAAAATACACACACACACACACACATACACACACGCGCACACACACACACACACACATACACACACATGCACATACACACACACACACACACACACACACACACACACACATAAATGCCACATTATCACAGAGTGATAATACTCTTTCCAAGAGACATAGACTCAACTACCTAACAAAACCCTGTGTGCTAGGCATGGGAAACCTTCCTTAAGTTTCTAGTCAGAGAAGTTCAAGTGACTCACAGCTATTGTCATCGCCCTTGGGTGCCTCACAGGTAAGAGCCAAGAGCTTGAAGGTAAGACCCCATTGCTGAAAACTACCACATGCTTTGGACATAGGACTTCAAAGAACTGAGCTGTGACTGACATTTAGGCTTCCTCCCTGAAAACTAGATCTTATGTCATCCAAAGGTTCTATGCAAACTGCCAAGAGAAAAAGCAATTGGCAATTGTTATGCAGCTCTGATGCCTACAAACCACAACAATGACCAATGGCACTTTTATCTTGGGGGTAACCAACAGCTGTCTAATTGGACTTTAAGACCTACTCAATAGGGGGGAATTCATCCCTGGTACTATAAGCCTAGCCAACTGCCTGTGGCTCAAGATCACAGCCTGAGATTAGAATATACTACTGCCACTTTCCAGAGCCACCATAATTCCTAACTGCGTTGTAAATTCTTATCCTTATACCTACAGGTAAGTATACTTCATCAAAAAAGTTCCTTTTTGGAGTAGGTGGAGATTATTACAGAAATCCACAAATGGTAAAAATGTAAAAAACTAAGCCAGGCATGGCGGCACACACCTTTAATCCCAGCACTTAGGAAGCAGAGGCAGGCAGATCTCTGTGAGTTCAAGGCCATCCTGGTCTACAAAGTGAATCTAGGATAGCCAGAGCTATTACACAGAGAAAACCTGTCTTGAAACACCAAAAAAAAAAAAAAAGAAGAAAGAAAGAAAAAAGGTAAAAAAAAATAAGTGACTGTGGACTGTCCAGACACAACTGGAAAATCTATAATCCAGCTCCTACACCTAAACCTTGAGAAACACCATGGAAGGGGGGGGGGGGTTCTTTAAGACTTTAAAAGTCATAGGACCAAGATTTCTGCTGCAAGATGGTATTTTCTAGACATGACAGGAAAGCTGCTGTCATCAAATCTCAACAATATGGTTGCCTAAACAAGACCTGCATAATAACCATACCAGTTAACACTCCAAAGTCAATGAGGGAAATTTCACAAGGTTCCACCCCCAGCTGAGGAGCTATACACAGTAAATGGACGGCCAGGTGTGGTGGCGCACGCCTTTAATTCAGCACTCGGGAGGCAGAGGCAGGCAGATCTCTGTGAGTTCAAGGCCAGCCTGGTCTACAAAGTGAGTCCAGGACAGCTACGGCTACACAGAGAAACCCTGTCTCAGAAAAAAAAAGAAAAGACAGTAAATGGTGGCTGAAAGAGGGAGGATAAATATTCTCCAGGGCCAAGCTCCCTGATATATGATGTAATCCCAAGTGGTCAGCCCTAAATACATACATACACACACACACACACACACACACACACACACACACATATGTAAGCAACACTAAATGGACTTAGTGGGTATATATGTAACAGTAATAATGCTATAAGAAAAAATGAAATTGAGTTAACAGGCAGTGGAGGGCACATGGGAGGAGTTCGAGGAGGTGAAAGTAATGTAAATACAGTATGCATGTATAAAAGTATCAAAGAATAAAAATGAATAAGTTTTAAAAAGTCTACAGGGGACCCTCTATGCAGAGATGCTATCAAAGCTTCTGTAGAAAGAACTGACCATTCTGTAGCCTCTGAAAGTGACTTTATTGTTTTCAAAAGGTAATACCATGCCCCTAAATTAAAGAAATAGTTTTATATCTGTCTTGACTTCATTTAATTGTTTATATTTGTTTCATGTATATGAGTGCTTTGCCTGCATGTATTATGTCCACATGCATGTGTGGTGCCTGTCCTGAATAGTTTTATGTCATCTATGTATTTATAGCCTGACACAAGCTAGAGTTATCTGAAAGGAGGGAACGTCAACTGAGAAAATGTCTCCATAGTGTCCAGTTGTAGGGCATTTTCTTAATTAGTGATTAATGGAGTAGGGAGGGTCCAGCCCATTGGTCCTGGGTGCTACAAAAAAGCAGATGGAGCAAACCATGATAGATAATCCAGTAAGCAGCACTCCTCATGGTTTCTGCATCAGCCCCTGCTCCAGGTTCCTGCTCTGCTTGAGTTCCTGTCCTGACTCCCTTCGATGATGACCTGTGATGTGGAAACATAAGCTGAATAAACTCTCTCCTACCCAAGTTTCTTTGTTCATGGTGTTTCATCACAGCAATAGTGACGCTAAGATAAGTTGTGCCCATGGAAAGCAGAAGACGGTCTTGGGTACCTGCAACTGAAGTCACAGATGGTTGTGAGCCACCACATGGATTCTGGGGTCTGAACCCAGGTCCTTTGCAAGAGCAGTCAGCTCTCAAGGCCCCTTTTGCTGTCATGTCAACCAGAGCTCTCAAGGCTTACCCAGCAAAATGATAATCTAATTTCTTTTCTTTTGAATTGATCTTGCTTGTAGCCCAAGCTGATCTCTTCCCACTAAGTGTGGTGGGAAGTGTTATCATTTCAGGCATGCACCAGCATACCCTGTCTTGGTTTGTTTGTTTTATGTCTTAGCAATTATTTTCTCTGGCTTACTGTTTGTTGCTTTTGCTTCTATGAGTGAGAAAAAAAATGAAAATTCTATAGAAGTTAAATTAAACCAAAATGAAGCAGTTTCCTTCAGCTAGTTTGTTGATTTTTAAAATATTCTTACATTTTTATTTGGGGATAATGCATGTGAAAGTCAGGTGACAATTTGTGGGAGTCTCCTTCTAGCATGTGAGCTCTGGTTATCAACTCAGGTCATCAGACTTCATGACAGGCGCTTTTGCCTGCTGAGCCCCTGCACAGCCCCATTAACAATATAAAACATATTCATTCTGCACATTCTGATTATTGATGATTAAAGTCAAACAACAATTGTTTAATACCTCAGATAACAGATATCTTCCTATATCAATTTAAGTATCTAGATTGACTTCTTCCCTGGAGCCCTGGTTCTCACTATATTTCAAGGTCCCCCATTCATCTTTCCTCTCTGAATATCATAGTTCTCTCGGTTCACTGAGACATATATGGCAGCCACTCTCATTTACACCTTATTCTGTTACTCTAAACAAGTCCCATACTGAAACTCAAGTCAAGCGTCAGATAAGCAGGCCCCAGGCACGTAGAAAACTGAAGAAATGGGACCAATTACTGTGCCTCACAGTGCCTATCTTTACTTATACATAAGCTGGTGTCACCAAATTTCTGGAATACCATCTCTCTAAGACAGCCAAACCAAGAAATAAACTTACCTCTTAGGTCTTTAATTTTGTTCAGTCTTCTTAATCACATTGATCTGACAATTAAATTATATCTTTTGTTTTCTAGAAGGTATAAATATTCTTCAAACAAGGGGAAAATAACAGCACATCTCTTTGCTCCCAATTGTATAGTTAAAAGAAACTGTATACCTCAAGTTAGAATCTTTTTAAATCAAAGGGTTAAAAGTACAAGATTAACGGTTAGAATTAATAACACAATCATTGTAAATATTAAATGGGCTGATTCATGGGAAAGTGATTAAGAGTAACTAACACACATAAATCCATTTATATATTCAGGGCTGGCTGTCAAAACTTCAACCAAAAGACTTTCCCCATTGCACAGTAGAACAGGAACTCAGAGAACAATGCCCAATGATGATGGGAAGAATCCCAGTAGCTACTCCTGAGACAGAGAGAGAGAGAGATTAAGCAGGCAAAGGTAGGCCTTTAGCCCAGGGTTCCTGTTCAAGAGTGCACCCAAAAAGAAAGCAAATAAGTTGACCAGGAAACCATGGGAAGATGATATACAGAACTACACACACACAGGACATATCCTCCCACAGATAACAAAGGCTTTTCCTATAAACCTAAAATAACTTCTTTATGTGTTATGATTTGAATATGAACTATTTCAAAAGGTTCATGTGTTCAATACTTGGTCCTTAGCTGGTGGCCCTATGTCAGTGGCCTGGTTAAAGGAAGTTGGTTACTAAGGCACATCCTTGAAGGCACTATCTTGCCTCTAGCCCCTTCTTCTTGCTGTATGCATCTTGTCCACCATGGGTTAAATATCCTCCTCCTCTGCATGTTTACACTACCGTGGTGTTCTGCCTGAGTACATGACTCAAGAAATCATGGACCAATCACCCCCACCCAAAAACCATGAATTAAAAGAAACTCTTATCCCCTTAGTTGTTTGGTCATAGAAATGTAAAAGTAGCTAGCCAAAGGGCCAGCAAGATTGTTAATCAGGTACATGTGCACACCATCAGAGGTGGCAACCTGAGTTTAATCCCTAGAACCTACATGGTCAAAGGAGAGAACCAGCAACCATGAGTTTTTCTGTAACCACTACATATAAACTATGATGTTAATCATTTTAAATCACAGAAAAAGTAATATCAAAGAAGCTGGTTTGCTGCTGTGACTAAATGTTACTATACAGTTTGTAAGTTTTAGAATTGGTTTTGAGGGTGAATTTAGAAAAGTTTGAAGAAGCATACTAGAAAAAGTTTAGGATCATGTGAACCAATCTTAATGGATAATTTTGGTGGTAGCTCACAACAGCAAAATACTGACAGGAAGGCAGAGAATAAGGACTGTGCCATGAAATACAGGCTGTTCTTGTGAGTCTGACAAGTAAGGACTATGCCATGGACTACAGACTGTTGTTGTGATAACTGATAAAGCAGACAGTAAGGATTGTGTCGCTGGACTACAGGCAGTTCTTGTGAGAGTCTGTCAAAGACTCTTGTGTATATTAGGAAACCAAGTGATGTTGAATTTGAAATAAATGTACTAATCTACATGGCTGGAGAATTTTCAATACAGCATAGCATTCAGGTTGTGGCATGAATGTTGCTGGCTGCTTTTAGTCACATTTACAGTGAGAATCAGTAGAAAAGAGCAGTGTGGAAAATGTATAATTTTAAAAACATAGAGTTGGCCATAGAATGAATATAATTAAAGTTGTATACAAGAAGTCCATGGCTGTTAAGCAAACTAGTGTTATTAAAAAGAAATCAACCAATTCATATTGCAACAATAAGAAAGATGGCTTGCGGGCATCTGACAAACTGACCAGACTTCAACTATCACAGACTCAGAGGCATTGAAAAATAAACTTATTTGAAAGGCTTTCCCTTGAGAAGAAGCATGCCTCTGAATACTCTAAAAGAGTAACGTTTAAAGAAATTACTATTGAGAGGTCCTCCATGTAGGCCAGCCTGCTGCCATGCCACATGGGCAGGGAAAGACACCCAGAGGCCTGCCAGCCCCGTGGCCCACTCAGTGGAAGACACTATGATGTGCAAGCATGTAGTGGAGAGTTGGAAGAGAAAGAGAAGCTGAATGACTATGAAGAAAGGAGAACTGGAGAGGTAAGTGTGGAAAGGAATAGCCTGATGTGAGTAGCCAACCCCTATACCTGACGCCATGGTGAATCCCCAGCCCATGCTGTTGCTGAAGGCCATGTCTGGGTCTATGACCATGCAGTGGTGGCAGGAGTCTGGGATGATGTCTTTGGGTCATGTCACCACTAAAGACCATGTGGACATCCCTGGTCTGGGCTGGCACCTGGGACCATGTTGATGTCCAAGGGCTGTGCAGACCTGGCCCCACCCCTCACTGGCTGCAGCACTTGGGAGAGCAGGCCCTGCTCCTTGCCTAGGCAACACAGTAGAGATGGCCATGATGGCAGGGTGAAAGTGAGCAGGCCCTGCTCCTTGCCTAGGTAACACAGTAGAGATGGCCATGATGGCAGGGTGAAAGTGAGCAGGCCCTGAGGCAATGAGCGAGGGAGATCTTTCCCGGCCACTTGTCTGCCTTGTAATGGCAAAGGCAAGAGAGAAATACCCTCCCTACCTTGCCCCTCACCACCTGCAGCAGGCAGGAGAGCTGTCCTTGCCCCACACCAGCTGCAGCACTCAGGATAATGGGCCCTGTACTGTAGCATGTTGAATCTTATTGTTTTCATAATAATTTCCTTATATTATTTACTCTAATTTATTTTTACTGTACTTATTGCCTCTGTTTCCCTTACAACCCTTGTATTTTCCAAACCCCCAACACTAGGTGGGAAGAAAAAAAGGAAGGTTAAAGGGAGAAAGTACATAGTTTTCTTTGAGCTACTTCCTGCTGATTAGGGTCATTGGGTTCTTTGGGAGCAATACCAATCACAATATCCAGAAGTCAAGCAAGCCAGCAAACCAGGAAGCAGCAGCAGAAAGAAACTGCAGCAGCAACCTCTTTCTTCTTTGTAGTGCCCCCCTTCTCCTCTGGGCTCTTGGTTTTCTCCCCTTGTATCACCCCCCTCTTTCTTTGTAGTGGCCCCCTTTCTCCTCCTTTGTAGTTCCCCTCTTTCTTCTTTGTAGCACCCTTCTCTTCAAGGCTTCAGCTTTTTCTCCCCCTCTCAAGTCCTCAGAATTCAACTTGTTCAGCTGGCTAAGCCACGCCCCTGCTATCTCATGAGGCACAGTTAATAGTTTACACCTGTGATCTTAAATGAAGCCGCCTCACACCTGGGATTAAACAAAAACATTCTCATAACTGTTTTTTTTTAATAAACAAAACTCTTACCATACTGCACTTCACCTGGGCAGTACAGTAGAACTGGTCCTGATGGTGAAGGTGTGGGTGAGCTGGCCCTGAGGAGGTGAGAGTGGGAGAGCTAGCCCAGCTCCTTGCCAGCTGTGGCATTAGGTGAGCTAGTCAGGGCAATGCTGGAGAGCTTGCCCTGGTGGTGTTGGTGTGGCAGAGCTGGTGGTCTGTCCAACTTAGTTACAACCAAGGCCCAGATCCAGGACTTTGAGTTGACCCACTTCAACTTCTAACTCATCTAAGAACTGCTGGAGCATGTGAAGGGGAAGTCCTCCAGATCCAAAGTTGCAAGATCCTCAGAACACAGGGCAACAACAGGATATCCTGAAGAATTCCTGGTGAGGATCCAGTATTGATAGTGTGGCAGAAGCTGGAGACCTCAAACCAGATCAATGACTCATTGCAATGAATGTTTGCAAGTATAAATGTATGGACAAAGGGGTATACTGTGGAACACACTGTGACACATGACAGCTTCCATGACTTTTTAATGTTTTGTTTATTTTCTTTTGCGGGGAGGTTGCAGGGGCAGATGGTAAATACAAAGGGAAGGGGAGATGAGTGGGATTGGGGTGCATAATGTAAAACTCACAATCAATAAAAAGTTTTTAAATTAATTAATTAATTATAAAACTTCAAAAAAACTAAACTTCATGTCATGTGGACTTGGGATGAAGGTCACTGACCCTCTTTGTTCCTCTTCCCACTGTGGCTATGTTGAATAAATCTTTTTCACTAATAAAAATAAATTTTATTAATGAGAATATATACTAACATAATATATATTATAATATAGTATATATTAGTACATTATATATAGTATATTATATATACTAATGTACTATATTATATATATATATATACTAATATATATTTTTATATATATACATAATATATATTCCCCAGTATTCTTTTCACCAGGCTCAGCTGCCTGGCACTCAGGAGTTAAAGACATCCATGGCCCAAATAGATCCAGTTACAGTTACTGTTTGAGTCACAGACCTTGATTATATCCATTTGATGTTAAAGTTTCAGGCGTGCACAAAACAAGAATTTGTGGGTCACTGAGGCTCAAAGGAAGGCATAGAAATCCAGGTAATGAATGCCATTATTGGAGTTACTACAAGAAGATCTCAACAAGATGACACATGAAACTATCAGGGCTCAACCTGAGCTGTAATGGAGACCCAAGTATGTTGGAGATGACAAAAATATGGACTGCCTATGAAGGAACACCCCAGGCAATGAGGCTATCTGAACTACATGCAGCAAGGACATGGAGCAAGGGCTGCCCAAGGCCATGGG
Organism: Lophiomys imhausi; assembly: GCA_907164525.1. Taxonomy (NCBI): domain Eukaryota; kingdom Metazoa; phylum Chordata; class Mammalia; order Rodentia; family Muridae; genus Lophiomys; species Lophiomys imhausi. The sequence continues at coordinate 486,882 of CAJQZJ010032648.1, read as the reverse complement.
AGATCATATCATGGTGACACATGTGCAAGTGCTGGACAGAAAGCTTCAGGATTAACTTTTTACCTTAATAATTCTCAGTCATTCTAGGATCCAATCTCCCTCGCTATTCTCATGTCCTTCCTTTTTGGACTGCAAATGGTTATATTTGGTGAATTTTTATATTGGAAGTATGTAACTTATTTCTTATTTTACAGGAGCTCACAATTAAACACTTGCCTTGGGCCTCATAGGAACCTTGAACAATGTTAGTTCTTTGAAAACTTTGGTGACTGTGTGTGTGTGTGTGTGTGTGTGTGTGTGTTGCACATCTACGTGAATATAAGTGCATGAAGAAGACTGTGTCTTCTATCAAACACTCTTCTGCCTCATTTCTTAGAGCAGGGTCTCTTCCTGAAACCAGAGCTCATAGTGGGTCAATATGACATGAAACTTATTTAAAATAATATTCTTAAATACTAACTTCAGCTAGACTGGCAGGCAGCAAGTCCCAAAGATCTTCCTGTCTCTACCCTCCCACAGTACTGGGTTTAAGTACATGTGAGACCATACCTGGGTCGTGTGGATGCTGGTATTCAAAATCAGGTCCTCATGGTTTACCAATGCTCTGGGGAGGTTTATTTCAACTTGACACAACCTGAAATCATCTTAGAGTAGAGCACTACTATTGAAAAAAAAAATGCCTCCATAAGTTTGGACCATAGCAAGCCTGTAAGGCATTTTTTAAATTAGTGATTAATAGAAGAGGCCCAGCCTATTGTAGGTAGTGCAATTCCTGGTGGTCTTGGGTTCTATAAGAAAGCAGGCTGAGTAAGCCACAAGGAGTAAGCCAGTAAGCAGCACCCCTCCATGTCCTCTGCATCAGCTCCTGCCTCCAGGTTCCTTCCCTGCTTGAGTTCCTGTCCTGACTTCCTTTAGTGATGAAGAAAGAGAAGGAAGTGAAAGCCCAATAAATCCTTTCTCCTCCAGCTGCTTTGGTCATGGTGTTTCATCATAGCAAGAGTAACCTTAACTAAGACAAGCAGCAAGTAAGTACTCTTAATACATTACTGGCTCTCAAGTCCTAAAACTTTGGGAACTCTTGAAGATTGACTAAATATAGTTTGCATTATAAAATGGCCATGAGCACTTAAGGGGTCCAGGACAGAATGGTGTGGATTGAACATGAAATAACTTCCACAGGTTTATGTGTTGAATGTGTGGTCTTCGTCTGGTAGTGACATTTTAGGAGGTACTGGGAACCTTAGGATATGGCACTGATTTGGAGAAGTAGATTACACTAGATGTGTACTGCTTCCAGTGGCATGAGGTGAACAGCACCCTCCTCTTCCTCCTCCACCATCTCTTCCTTTCCTTCTCCTCCATTCCTCCTTACCCTTCTCTTCTCCCTCTTCCTCCTCCTCCCCCTCCTCCTCCTCCTATTACTGTGATGTTCTGCCCAAGCACACAACCAAGTACTGAACTCTCTGAGATGGTGAGCTAAGGTAAAACTCTCTTTCCACACTGTTCATGGTAGGTAACTGCAACAGTGATGAAAAGCATACAAAATGTGATAATGGAATGCATTATTAATCACAAATTTAATATTATCAAGTTCCTTGCATCTGCTAACTTGAATCACTATTCTTTTATCATCTTTGAATTTTTTTAATTTAACATATGTACCTAATGATACTTCAATTTACTGTATATTTATAAGCAAAGTGATCATAGCCTTTGCCAAACACCTCTAAGGTTAACTGAAGTAATTGACTTATTGTTTAGAGCAGGGCTTCTGGTGACCTATAACCTGAACTTGAAGACCATTTCACAACTTTTTCTATATGATACTGGGATTTATCTTGCCTCTCAACCATTCAGGTTCTTATTCTGTAAAATGGACGAGGATAATTAAAGGTTTACCACTGAACTCCATAAAACGTTTGTCCATGATGAACAATCACAATTGTTAACACACAGGTCATCTCCTCTTATAGAATCTCCAATTCCCCTTTTTTTTTTTTTTTTTTTTTTGTGGTCCTCAGTAAAACAATCCATGTGGCTAGTTTTTCCCTATGGGCCTCAATGTAGTTGGACCCTTGAACATTTCCAAATACTAGTTAAGATGTTTAGGTTGTGGCTCATATCACTGCCAGAAGTTAGCCCTAGTCTTGAACTAAATATCTGAAACACTAATATGAATTCTGTAAGTAGGCCCCCTCACTATAGACAAGCCTCAGCAGAACATTCTTGTTGTCACCATCCACTATGGGAAATGTCTGCTCTATGTAAATAGCTTCCTCTAACTCCTGGCTGGGAATGGTAATCCTGGTGCTTAATGTTTCTTTGCCTGGAATCCCAGGAGTCCCCATCTTAGGATTGTTTGGACCAATGTCTTTTTTTTAAATGTTTATTTACTACTTCAGGTTACATCTCCATCACAGTGCCCTCTTTCCACCCCTCTCAGTCCTACCCTCCTACCCTCTACTCCCTATCCCTTCCAACCCACTCCTCCAGACAGGAGTGTCCCTACAATATCAGTCCCCCACCACAGTTCAGCAGTCATATGAGGGCCAAGAGCCTCCTCATACACTGGGGGCCTATAAGGCAGCACCACTAGGGCAAAGTGTCTCATTGACAGGTAACCAAGTTTATATTCCTGTTCCCTTTGATGCATTGGTTGTAGTGTAGTTATCCTGTACTATATGGCTAAAATCTGATTATAAGTGAATAGATGCCATGTGCATCCTTGAGTTTGGATTAGCTCACTCAGGATGAGCTTCTCTAGTTCCATCCATTTGGCTGCAAATTGCATGATTTCGTTGTTTTTGATGGCTGAGTAGTATTCCGTTGTGTAGATGTACCACATTTTTTTACCATTCCTCAGATGAGGGACATCTGGGTTGTTTCCAGCTTCTAGCTATTACAAATAAAGCTGCTATGAACATAGATGAGGAAACATCCTTGTGGTTTGGTGAGGAATCATTTGGATGTATACCCAGAAATGCTATGGCTGGGTCTTGAGGTAGAGCTATTCCAAGTTTTCTAAGATATCGCCAGACTGATTTCCATAGTGGTTGTACAGGTTTGCACTCCCACCAGCAATGGGGGAGTGTCCCCTTTCTCCACAACCTCACCAGCATGTGCTGTCATTTGAGTTCTTGATCTTAGTCATTCTGACAGGTGTGAGATGGAATCTAAGAGTCATCTTGAGTTGCAGTTCTCTGATGATTAAGGATGTTGAGCATTTCTTCAAGTGTCTCTCAGCCATTAGGGATTCCTCCTTTGTGAATTATCTGTTTAGCTCTGTTTCCCATTTTTTGACTGGATTATTTGGTTTCTTGGCATTTAATTTCTTGAGTTCTTTGTACATTTTGGATATTAGCCCTCTGTCAGATGTGGGGTTGGTGAAGATTTTTTCCCTATATGTAGGCTGCCATTTTGTTCAAATGACAGTGTCTTTTGCCTTACAGAAGTTTTTCAATTTCATGAGGTCCCATTTATTGATTGTTGGTCTTAGAGCCTGAGCTGCTGCTGTTCTGTTCCGGAAGTTGTCACCTGTGCTGATGAATTCAAGGGTTTTTCCCACTTTCTTTTCTAATAGATTTAGTGTGTCTGGCCTTATGTTAAGATCTTTGATCCACTTGGACTTAAGTTTTGTGCAAGGTGATAAGTATGAGTCTAATTTCATTCTTTTGCATGTCAACATCCAGTTAGACCAGCACCATTTTTTGAAGATGCTGTCCTTTTTCCATTGTATGGTTTTGGTCTTTGTCAAAAATTAAGTGACCATAGGTGTGTGGGTTCATTTCTGGGTCTTCAATTCTATTCCATTGATCCACTGGTCTGTTTCTATACCAGTACCATGCTGTTTTTATTACTATTGCTCTGTAGTACAGCTTGAAATCTGGGATGGTGATGCCTCCAGATGTTTTTTTATTGTAAGGATTGATTTAGGTATTCTGGGTTTTTTGCTATTCCATATGAAGTTGAAAATTGCTTTTTCCAGGTCTATAAAGAATTGTGGTGGTATTTTTTTATAGGAATTGCATTCAATTTGTATATTGCTTTTGGCAGGATGGCCATTTTTATTATGTTGATCCTACCTATCCATGAGCATGGGAGATCTTTCCATCATCTGATGGCCTCTTCAATTTCTTTCTTCAAGGACTTGAAGTTCTTGTAATACAGAACTTTCACTTGCTTGGTTAGAGTTACCTCCAGGTATTTAAATTGTTTGTGGCTATTGTTGAAGGGTGTTGTTTCTCTAATTTCTTTCTCAGCCCATTAATTTTTTGTATAAAGAAGGGCTTCTGGTTTTTTGGATTAATTTTGTATCCAGCCACCTTGCTGAAGGTGTTTATGAGCTGTAAGTGTTCTCTGGTGAAATTTTTGGGGTCACTTATGTATACTGTCATAATGTCTTACAGGAACTCCGCTGTCACCACTTTTGTGGCTCCTCCTGACATTTGTTTTTGCAGACAGAACATGTTATCACCATAACACAGTGAGGTCAGTGTGTGTTAACCTCATTCAAAATAGGAAAAGAGATTGAAAAAGATTCTACTACTTGCCCAAGTTAATGTGGGTTCAAACCTAGGTCTTTCTGACTCAGACCCACGCATGTTCTTACCCACAGTGCTAAGCTAACCTCCCACCATTTATCAAGTCTGTAGCATTTTGAAAATGACAGGATTATTTTAGATCCATGTGCACTTATTCTTCTATCTGTTTTTTAACCTTTTAAAAACCTTTTTTCCAGTTTGTCTGAAAGCTACTAATTCAAAATGGAAGTGAGGCCACAACAAACTATCAAAAGAGATGGTCAGAAAGCTAAAAAAATATTACCAGTTGGAGCTTTAAGGAGGGAGGTTGTTCCCAGTAACTGAGAAGGGACATTTCTTAGGACAAATCTGTATTCTAAATACAACTATTCTCTAGAATTCACCCAGCAAAAATCTGTCTTTACATCTTACTAGCTAGGACCAGGTCATATGCCCAGTTCCCTAAACACTGGCAAAGGACAATGGAATCCCCCTAAGTAGTTTAAAACAATTCCAGTTTCTCTCCAGGAGTTGATAATTTCCAAACAAATTCAGCTTCACTTAAGAGGATTAGAAGACTACTATCCACTTATGAGTGAGTACATACCCTGTGTGTCATTTTGGGTCTGCAGGATGATCTTTTCTGGTTCCATTCATTTGCCTGCAAATTTCATGATATCCTTGTTTCTGACAGAGGAGTAGTATTCCATTGTGTAGATATTCCACAATTTCTTTATCCATTCTGTGGTTGAGGGACATCTGGGTTGCTTCCAGTTTCTGGCTATTACAAATAAAGCTGCTATGAACATAGTTGAGCATCAGCTGTCATAAGTCATTGTGGTTTGGTGATGTATATTTGGGGTATATGCACAGAAGTGGTATAGCTGGGTCTTGAGGTAGAACTATTCCCAATTTTCTTAGAAGGCACCAGACTGATTTCCAGAGTGGTTGTACAAGTTTCCACTCCCACCAGCAATGAAGGATGTTCCCCCTTCTCCACATCCTCAGAGCATATGTAGTCACTTGAGTTTTTGAACTTAGCCAATCTGACAGATGTAAGATGAAATCTCAGAGTCATTTTGATTTGCATTTCCCTTATGACTAAGGATGTTGAACATTTCTTTAAGTGCTGGATCACCATGCTACAACCCACAGACCCAAAGAAAACAAGTATCAAGGAGGGCTCAAGGGATGATGCTTGAATCCCTCTAAGTAGGGGAGATAAAATAGATGTTGGAAGTGGGTGGAGAGAGGGATCTGGACAAGAACCCAAGTTTATTGCCATCCAAGAAACATTACCCAGCAGATAAAGTAAACAGATGCAGAGACCCACAGCCAAGCATTAGACAAAAATCAGGGAGTCTTGAGGAAAAATTAGGGGACGGTTTGAAGAAGCTGGAGGGATCAAGGATACCATGAGAAGACCCACAGAGCCAATTAACTTGAACACAAGGGGGCTCAAAGAGACTGAACCACCAAACAAAGAGCTTGCAAGGACTGGTCCTAAACCCAATCCACATATGAAGCTGATGGGTTGCAAGTGCTTGGTCCTCAAGTAGATCCCCTAACAACTGGAACAGGGTCTATCCCAGATTTAGATGATGTTGCTTCCCTCTGGAGCTCATTCTCCTAGCAGAGCCTCAATGGAAAAGGAGGCATTTAGTCCTGATGTGGTTTGATGTGCCAGAGTGGGTTGGTACTGGGTAGGGGGGAGGGAATGAGGGAAGAAGGTAGGAGGATGGAACTGGGAGGAGAGGAAGATGGGGGATGAGGATTGGAATTTAAAATCAACAACAAAAATTTTTTTTTTTTTTTTTTTTGTTTTTCGAGACAGGGTTTCTCTGTTTAACAGCTCTGGCTGTCCTGGACTCACTTTGTAGACCAGGCTGGCCTCGAACTCGCAAAGATCCGCCTGCCTCTGCCTCCCAAGTGCTGGGATTAAAGGCGTGCGCCACCACCGCCCAGCTTTAACAAAAATTCTTTAATAAAAAAATTAATGAAACAAAGAGGATTAGGAGGGCAATAACAGCCCCATTGCCTACCACTAGCCTCCCTCCCCATGAACTTTGTCCTTGATTTGTCAGATCCACTTGGTTTGCACATAGAAGATAGGAAAACTCTTAGTGAGAATGGCAGTTTTGTATGACTCCCAGTTTCTACTAATTGTACCACTAAAGTTCTTACCACAAACACTGCCAACAGAACATAGGAAGTGTGACTCTCCTAGGACTCAATACTCACTGCATCTCAAAAAAAGTCTCTAGTTATAGATCCTTTACTGAAGATTCTATAGACATGGAAACAAAGAAGTGGGGACTTTCAGCACACAGTCCTCCAACTCCAACAGCTCTACCTTTCGCTGCTCTGATCAATCTGCCTTTGCCATCAGCTTCTTCTGTCCACTCAACCAAGCAAAGGCCCAATGACACTTCATGGATCTGTAGCCAGATATTCCCTCAAGCAAAACAGCTCAAATTGCCATCCATTACCATAGATGTCAATAAGTAGGAGAACCAGAGATGGAATTAGATACTGAAGTAGCAGTTTCTGATAGGGAAAACTGCAAGGGGACAGTTGAATGCTATGCCTTTGGATAGGCAGCCATCTTGAGGTCCACTCAAGAGGTAACTCACACTTATAAATAAAAGTCTTGCCTCTCTAGGATTAAGGGGTGGGACTACATGCCTCAAAAGAAAAGGTTCTGGCTGCCAAGCCTGACAACCCGAGTTCAATCCTTGGGTCTCACACAGTAAAAGAGAACTAACTTCTGTAAGTTGTCCTTCACATGCACACACACACACACACACACACACACACACACACACACACACGGACATACACAATCATCACTCAATTGATATAATGTTTTAAATGAACCTAAAGCAAGAAAAGATTAAATAATTTAGGTTTTATATCCTATTTTCATCAGCTTTAATTTCATGTTCAAACTTTTTTCTATGTGGTACATGTAGATACCTGCATTAACTAGCAAGACTAATTGGCTGAACAGATCCAATGCCTTAAATCTTGTCAGATTCTGCTAAAGTGAAACCAACTGTATGGGCTTCTGGCTGGTAAAGACACCCAGGTGCAGGCATTATTCTAGGATCTGCTGTCCTTGGGGCTTGCTGTGCTACCTTCATCTCCAGTGAAATCAGGCCAGAACAAGCAGTGGATAAAATAAAGCACTGAAGGATTCACTAGCACATTGTGGTGCTAGTGAGATATCTGGCCCAGAGACACCTCACATAGAAGGAGCACTCGCTATCCTCCTAGAGCCAGGCAGTGTGGTCCAATGGTGTCTGTAGGAGCACTGACTGGGAAGTTTTGAAAGTAACTTTCACAGGTATTCTCCATTCTTTCCCCCAGTCCAAATGCTCCCAAGCTGTGGTACTGCTCTCTGTTGCTGTAACACACACACACACACACACACACACACACACACACACACACACACAAGCACCAAAACGTTGCAACTTAAATTATTGGCAAATTCTCCTGCCCGTGGGTTCTTCTGCTTCATGCCATGTTGGCTGCAATCCCCAGCACCTGGGAGGACTTCAAGGTTACCTTCAGCCGTATAACAAGTGGAAAGCCAGTTATCAGGAGCAGAATGCTCTTGAGGCTCCTTCCTTCGTGTCCGTCTGCCATTCTTAGGCCCTTCAGATACAGTATTCAAGCACTGTCAGAAGTTTCAGGGGTTCATGTTTACTGAACTCCTAAAGAAGGAGAAAGTGAGTAAACTTTTCAGTAAGTAAACTTCCTGAAAAGCTATACAGAGTTTTGCAAATTCCAGGCTGAAGATGAAGAGTTGCTTCATGCTGGCACCTACCCCATTCTTCCTATTATTACTGACATAGTGTAGAGATTCCCTCATTGCTAATTGCCACTCTCGTTGTTTGGTCAGACTTCACACAGAGTCCTATAGAGGTGATATTATTATTCCTGATAAGAGTTTTACAAACTGCCTGACTCAGTCCAAACAATTGTAGAAGTTAAAGAAGTTAGATAGTTGATAGAAAACAAATAACTGTATGTAGTAAATCCTCTTCCCAAATACTGTGTATCTCATTAGGAGACAGGCCTGAGACAGATTTATGACCTCAGGTAAGCTTTCATTCTAGAGATGATAAGACCAAACTCCAAATGTGCCATAAAATCAAAAGGACCCTATATTCCCCATGAACTCAAGAGATAATGAGGCTACCAAGGAATTCCTAAATTCAGTACAAATCTTAATGACAAAAAACACAAACTGTTATATTGTAATTCCTTATACCTCATCAAGTTTGATGTAATGTACTGACATCTTAAACTTGTGTATAGAAAAGCAATATTTAGCTAAGTACTAGAATGTGTGATTGTTAAGTGCCCTCCTATTACAATGTTTGTATCTGTCCTTGTGATAAATGTTTTTTAACCACAAAGTAATTCTTTCTTTGATGTAGAGAGCCCTCGCTCACAGCATAAAAAATTATAATCACCACCCACTCTCTCTTTCTCGTGTCAATGTGTGTGAGAGACCCTACTTCCTCATCCATTTCTTATTGTTTTCATATAACTCATGGGTCAGGTAAAAATCTCCACCATCAGCTTCTGAGATAAACTGGTCAAAATGTAGTTTAGCCAGCTGAGCTCTCAGTAGGTGGCCTGCTGACTGGTGGGCCAACATGCTTGTGTTAAGTTACAGAACAGGGGGAGAGAAGATGGCGGCCAACTGCTCGGACACATTTTGAATGTGGGAGAGAAGAGCCATAGAAAACACAGAGTTGTGGGACACTGTGCAAAAACCAGAGGGTCTGGCCCCTCCAGGAACATGCACAGCTCCCAAGGGACTGTTAAAAGTCCCAGGGCAAGGCTCTCCCCCATCTCTCGCAGACACGGAAGCCACTAAATCCGGGATTTGGGAACTCCCATTTGAAGAGGCGCCTGGTAAGATCGATCCCAACACACAGCAGGCAGAATCAAAGGCCACATGGCGATCGCCCACTAGCCAACTGGGCTTCCCATACCTCAGGAAGACCTTATAACTATTCAGGAAATTTTGCAGAATAGTTGAAGTCTTGTGTTTTTTTTTTTTTGTTTGTTTGTTTTTTCGAGACATAGAAAAAGGGCGCTCAGCGGGAGATCCGCAGCCACTCGAGCCGGAGCGGAAGGTGGGCGGGCAGAGCAGTTGGGGAGGGAAGCGGACACTGGTGGGAGGGGCCGAAGCTCCGCCCATCTATGGCAAAGCAGCTAGGGCGGGAGGCCGGCTCTGACAGCGGGAGGAGCCGAAGCTCCGCCAACCCACAGCAAAGCAGCTAGGGCGGGAGGCCTGTTCAGAAGGCGGGAGGGGCCGAAGCTCCGCCCACCCAAGGCGGAGCAGATAGGGAGGGAAGCGGCCAGGCCTGTGGCGGGGAAGCCTAGTGGGTAACCAGAAGCCAGGGGACCATAGCTGTATTCGGGTAAACCCAGACACATTAGGTGTGGAGCCGGGCCCTGTCAGCATCCAGGACGTCAAACAAAGCCCACAAAATCTGTGCCTGGGCAAACAGGTCCATACCATTAGAACCATTGAAGGCTGATCACTCAGTGTGCAAAATAGAGAAGTCTGAATTGGGAGCAGTGTAACAATCCTGGACCATTACTCACTACCTGGGAATAGGCTGCACCAGCTCACAACGATTCAGGCTATTAAAACCACATTGACCCTGAGATCACCCTGTAAGCAAGGACAGATAGCCAAGCAATTCGACTCCTTCACCAAAGCATGCCCTGTGGATCCAAACACAGAAAACGACAAGAACAGACAGCTAAACACACACACATGGCTAAAGGTCCAAGAAAAATAGAATTCAAGGAAATATGACTCCAACAAAGCAGAATTATCCTAGCTCACCCAATTAGGATGACCTCACACCAAGAGAAACACATGAAAACATTGACAATTCTGCATTATGGAAAGTGATAGAGTCCCTGCAAGAAGAGCTTAAATCTATGAAGTGTAGAGAGCTGCGATGTGCTGCGCGCTAAAGATGGCGCCGGTCTCTGCCTTCCACCAGCCCAACGGTGAGCGCTCTCTATGATGAACAAGTTCATATTTGGCAAAGACCACTGATCTGGCTTGCTTCCGCATACGTGGGCCTCTAAGATAGCACTACGTGGCTTTACTTGATTGACTGTTCATTTAGTATTTAGCCTGTGGGTTGGGTCTGCCCAGACATTCGGAATTCAGAAGACTGTTTTCAAGGGACCTGAATAAACTGCTGGAGAAGAGCTTTTGTGAGTTGCGTCATCCTTGCTGGTCGAGGGGGACGCAACAATGAAGGAATTCAAAGAAGCCACAATTTTACAAGCCAAAACAATGAACACACCATTAAAGAGCTCCAAGCCAAGGTGACAGAGCTTGAACAGGAAAAAGACAAAGCAATGAAAGATTTTCAGACAAAAACAAGTAAGCTGGAGAAGGAAATGTAAAAAACGAACAATACCATACAAGACATGAAAATAGAAATAGAAACAATAAAGAAAACACAGTCAGAGTTAAAAGAGGAAGTGGAGAACCAAGTGAAGAGAACAGGAACTACGGATGAGAGTATCAACAATAGGATGCAAGAGATGGAAGACAGGATCTCAGGCATGGAAGATTCGATGGAAGAAATCAGTACAACATCCAAAGAAAATGAGAAGGCTAAAAAATCTCTCACCCACAACATCCAAGAAATCAAGGACTCAATGAAAAGACGGAACCTAAGAATCATAGGCATAGAGGAAAGAGAAGACTCCCGACTCCAAGGTCCAGGAAATATCTTCAACAAAGTCATAGAAGAAAACTTCCCAAACCTGAAAAAAGAGATGCCAATAAAAATCCTAGAGGCTTACAGAACACCGAACAGATTAGATCAGAAAAGAAACTCCTCTGGCCACATAATAATTGAAACACCAAATGTACAGAACAAAGAAAGGATATTAAAAGCTGTAAGAGAAAAAGGGCAAGTCAAATACAATGGCAGACCCATCAGAATTACACCTGACTTCTCCTCAGAAACTTTAAAAGCTAGAAGGGCCTGGACAGATATTCTACAAGTCCTGAGAGATCATAGGTGCCCAGCCAGACTACTATACCCAGCAAAACTCTCTATCAACATAGATGGAGAAAACAAGATATTCCATGACAAAATCAAATTTAAACAATATCTCCCCACAAACCCAGCCCTACAGAAAATCCTAGAAGGAAAATTCCAACACAGAGAAGAAAACTTCACCCAAGAAAACAAAGGGAATAGAAAACCCCTCAGCAACTAAACCAAAAGAGACACAGGACCATCACCTATACCAAACTAATGGGAAACAACAACCCCAGGTCACTAATATCCATCAACATCAATGGTCTCAACTCCCCAATAAAAAGACACAGATTTACAGAGTGGATCCGCAAGCAAGACCCATCCCTTTGCTGCATACAAGAAACACATCTCACTACCAGAGATAGTCACTACCTCAGAGTAAAGGGCCTGGAAAAGGTTTTCCAAGCAAATGGACCCAGAAAGCAAGCTGGAGTAGCCATCCTAATATCAAACAAAACAGACTTTCAACTGAAGTTAATGAAAAAAGACAAAGAAGGGCATTATATACTCATTAAAGGGAATATACATCAAGAGGAAATCTCAATACTGATCATCTATACCCCAAATACAAAGGCACCTACTTTTGTAAAAGAAACACTTCTAAAACTTAAAGCGCACATCGATCACAACACGTTAGTAGTGGGAGACTTCAACACCCCACTCACAACAATGGACAGATCATCAAGACTGAGGCCAAACAGAGAAATATTGAGTCTAACAGAGATCATGAAACAAATGGACCTAACAGACATCTACAGAACGTTTCACCCAAACACAAAGGAATACACCTTTTTCTCAGCACCCCACGGAACCTTCTCCAAAATCAACCATATAGTTGGACACAAAGACAGCCTCAACAGATACATGAAAATTGAAATAACACCTTGTATCTTATCAGACCACCACGGAATAAAGCTGGTCTTCAACAGCAAAAGAATCAACAGAAAGCCTACACACACATGGAAATTGAACAGCTCCTTACTGGATGACCACTGGGTCAGGGAAGAAATAAAGAAGGAAATCAAAGACTTTTTAAAATCCAACGACAATGAAGACACAACATACCCAAAACTATGGGATACAATAAAAGCTGTGCTACGAGGAAAGTTCATAGCACTAAGTGCATTCAAAAAGAAAATTGTGACAGGTCATATTAGTGAATTAACAGCTAAGCTGGGTGAATTGGAAAAAAAAGAAGCAAACATGCCCAAGAGGAGCAGAAGGCAGGAAATCATCAAACTTAGGGCTGAAATCAACAACTTAGAATCAAAAAGAACTATACAAAGAATCAATGAAACCAAGAGTTGGTTCTTCGAGAAAATCAACAAAATAGACAGACCCCTAGCCAAATTAACTAAAAGGCAAAGAGAAAGAACCCAAATCAACAAAATCAGAAATGAAAAGGGAGAAATAACAACAGACATCAAGGAGATCCAGAAAATATTCGGGTCCTACTTTAAAAATCTATACTCCACCAAATTTGAAAACCTAAGCGAAATGGACAATTTCCTGGATAAATTCCACCTACCAAAACTAAATCAAAATCAGATTAACAGCTTAAACAGCCCAATAACCCCTAAGGTAATAGAAACAGTCATTAGTAATCTCCCAACCAAAAAAAGCCCAGGGCCAGATGGCTTTAGCACGGAATTCTACCGGACTTTCAAAGAGGAGCTAACACCATTACTCTTCAAACTCTTCCACCACATAGAAACAGAAAGAACACTGCCAAACTCATTCTATGAGGCCACTGTCATTCTGATTCCGAAACCACACAAAGACCCAACAAAGAAAGAGAACTTCAGACCAATCTCCCTCATGAACATAGATGCAAAGATACTTAATAAAATACTAGCAAACCGAATTCAAGAACACATGAAAAATATCATACATCATGATCAAGATCAAGTAGGCTTCATCCCAGGAATGCAGGGATGGTTCAATATACGAAAGTCTATCAATGTAATTCACCATATAAACAAGATGAAAGAAAAAAACCACATGATAATCTCGCTAGATGCAGAGAAAGCATTTGACAAAATCCAACACCCCTTCATGCTAAAAGTCCTGGAGAGAACGGGCATACAAGGACCGTACCTAGAAATAATAAAGGCAATATACAGCAAGCCAGTGGCCAACATCAAATTAAATGGAGAGAAGCTTGAAGCATTTCCTCTAAACTCAGGGACAAGACAAGGATGTCTACTTTCACCATATCTCTTCAATATAGTACTTGAAGTTCTTGCTAGAGCAATAAGACAACTAAAGGAAATCAAAGGGATAAACATTGGAAATGAAGAAGTCAAATTATCCCTATTCGCAGATGATATGTTAGTATACATAAGCGACCCCAAAAACTCCACCAAAGAACTCTTACAGCTGATAAACAACTTCAGCAAGGTGGCTGGATACAAAATTAACTCAAAAAAGTCAGAAGCCCTTCTTTATACAACAAACAAGCATACCGAAAAAGAAATAAGGGAAACAACCCCCTTCACAATAGCCACAAACAATATAAAATACCTGGGGATAACTCTAACCAAGCAAGTAAAGGACCTATATAACAATAACTTCAAGCCCCTGAAGAAAGAAATGGAAGAGGCATTTAGAAGATGGAAAGATCTCCCATGCTCATGGATAGGTAGGATCAACATAATAAAAATGGCTATTCTACCAAAAGCAATATATAGATTCAATGCAATTCCTATCAAAATACCAACACAATTCTTTATAGACTTGGAAAAAGCTATACTCAACTTCATATGGAACAACAAAAAGCCCAGAATAGCTAAATCAATCCTGTACAATAAAAAATCATCTGGAGGTATCACCATCCCAGATTTCAAGCTGTACTACAGAGCAATAATAATAAAAACAGCATGGTACTGGTATAGAAACAGACCAGTGGATCAATGGAATCGAATTGAAGACCCAAACATGGACCCACACACCTATGGCCAACTAATCTTTGACAAAGAAGCCAAAACCGCACAATGGAAGAAGGACAGCATCTTCAACAAATGGTGCTGGTCCAACTGGATGTCCACTTGTAAAAGAATGAAATTAGACCCATACCTATCACCTTGTACAAAACTTAATTCCAAGTGGATCAAAGACCTTAACATAAGGTCGGCCACACTAAAGAAAATAGAAGAAAAAGTAGGAGAAACCCTCAAACTCATTGGAACAGGTGACAACTTCCTTAACAGAACACCAACAGCTCATGACCTGAGATCAACAATCAATAAATGGGACCTCATGAAACTGAAAAGCTTCTGTAAGGCAAAAGACACTGTCATTCGAACAAAATGGCCAGCCTACAGACTGGGAGAAAATCTTCACCAACCCCACATCTGATAGAGGGCTATTATCTAAAATCTACAAAGAACTCAAGAAACTAAATGCCAAGAAACCAAATAATCCAATCAAAAAATGGGAGCCGGAGCTAAATAGAGAATTCACAAAGGAGGAATCCCTAATGGTGGAGAGTCACCTGAAGAAATGCTCAACATCCTTAATCATCAGAGAAATGCAACTCAAGACGACCCTGAGATTCCATCTCACACCTGTCAGAATGGCTAAGATAAAGAGCTCAAATGACAGCACATGCTGGCGAGGGTGTGGAGAAAGGGGAACCCTCCTCCATTGCTGGTGGGAGTGCAGACTTGTGCAACCACTATGGAGGTCTGTCTGGAGATATCTTAGAAACCTTGGAATAACTTTGCCTCAGGACCCAGCCATACCACTTCTGGGTATACACCCAAAGGACACCTCACGGAGACATAGGGAAGTCTCCTCATCTATGTTCATAGCAGCCTTATTTGTAATAGCTAGAAACTGGAAACAACCCAGATGTCCCTCAACTGAAGAATGGATTAAAAAATTGTGGTACATCTATACAATGGAATATTACTCAGCTATAAGAAACAATGAAATCATGCAATTTGCAACCAAATGGATGGATCTAGAGAAGCTCATCCTGAGTGAGCTAACCCAGACTCAGAAGGATGCACATGGCATCTATTCACTTATAGTAGGATTTTAGCTGTATCGTACAGGATATCTGTACTACAACCAACACACCAAAAGGAACATGGACATAAATTTCTTTTTTCTATTCATTTCTTTTTCTTTTTCCTTTCCCTCTTTTTTCTCTTTCTTTTTCCTCTCTTTTTTTGTTGTTGTTCTTTGTTTTTGTGGGTTTGTGTGTCTGTTGGTTTTTTTTTTTAGTTTCCCCCCCCGTAGCAAGGAGACACCTTTCACTGGCAGTACTGCCTCGTAGACCCCCGGTGTATGAATAGGCCTTCAGCCCTCACATGACTCCTGATCTGTGGTGAGAGACTTGTATGCAGGGACACTCCATCCCAGAGGATCAAGATGGAAGGGTCAGGGAGTAGAGCATGGGAGGGTGGGGCTGGGAAGCAGGAAAAGCGGACAATATGTCAAGGATGTAACCTGTAGCAACAAACAAATAAATTTACTAATTAAAAAAAAAAAGCAGGTAACAACGTTAAAACACTGTAAATAAAATAAAGGACACAGCCGTTCAGCCTAGTTTTATGAACCTCCAAGTGTTGAAAAAACGTAGAGCTAAGGTAAAATATAGGAGAAATGTGGTGTTAACCCATGCCTTTAACTTCAGCAGAGACGGGAGAAGCACCATAGAGTTAGTGGACTTATAAATTCTAGAGTTACACGGAAAAGGGTGGTGAGGGTACACACCCTTAATCCCATCATTCAAGAAGAGTACACCCTTAACCCCAACACACTAGAGACAGAAACAGGCAGATCTCAGAGCTCAAGGTCAGCCTGATACAAAACAAACTCTAAATAAAGAAAAACTTCGATCCAGGAGTGGTGGAACACATCTTTAATCCCCTCAGACGGGAACCACAGGTCTCCGATCCAAATAATTAGAATGCAGAGACACACACATATGATTTGGAAGGACCTAAGTTTGAAAGCTACTTACAAAAGGCCCACACAACACAAACAAATTGTCCTTCGAGACCTCAAAATATATACACTAAAGCTGGTTTAGCTCCAAAATAACAAAATATTTTCTTCTTTAAACCAGATTGAAAGATAACACTTTATATATTGTCAAAAACCAAATTTGCTTCAGGAGAAATATTACCTACCCCCCCCCCAAAAAAAAGAGGGCGATTGTCCCTGATTGAGGAATAGGGCAGGGCTCTGTTCTTATCTTTCCAGGAGAATCAAAGCATCCATTCAAGGAACCCAGGGACAACTGGACAACGGAAACCTCAGCAGAAATCAGAATCAGACACCAAAAGAAGACGAGTGACCCAGATGATTCAGCCTGATAGACTCCCTCAATAGATGTCTCCATCAAAAGCCTACAACCACAACAACTCAATATCGCTAAGACCGTTCAGCTCTACACAATGCCCCAGCCAGAACCTCAGTAAAGCCTGGAAGTTCAGCTTCTGCCTACAAACTCCTTAGGACATTTACACAGCTGAGAACAGAAGGACTGAACATAAAAGGATTGTATTAACATTTTTAACCATTTTTCCATTTTGGTTTGGGCCCCAAACAGGTTTACTACGACCCAAATCAGCAGGAAGTCATTTTAAGAGAGCGACGTCCCATACCCAGAGGGTGGGGAGGGTGTTTCTCCGCCCCCCCCCCCTTTTTTCGGTTATTTGAAGGACAACTGAAAACTCTGTTATTTAGGGGAAGAGATTACAAGTTGTTAAATGGTCCTGTTTAATGGGTTTTGGAGGTTAGACCCAGGGTATTCCTTCTTTCCCTTTTCTGAGGTTAGACCCAGGGTATTCCTTCTTTCCCTTTTCTGTATCCTTCTTTATCTCCTATGTAGGAATGCACGGACTTGAGAAAAATCGAGACATAGACAGCACAGGAAGGATCAAGAAGAAAGGTCACATTATTGAATATGCCCTTATACCTTTGTATATTGATACAAAATTAATAGTATATTTGGCTAAAGTGGTATTGACCATTGTTTATTGTGCAAAAAATAAGATTGTATTGGTCTACGTCAGTATTGATATTTGTATATTAATACAAAATTAAGATTATAGTTGGCCACAATGGTATTGACCCTTGTATATGGACGCAATATTAAGATTGTATTGGGCCGCATAGGCATTGATCTTTGTATATTGATACAAAATTAAGAGTATATTTAGCCACATTTGAATAGATCTTTGTATATTGATACAAAATTTAAGGTAACGCTTCCTAATGGTATGGTACCTAGAGATACTTAAAAATGAAATGTGAAGCTCTGGCCTCTTGATACCAACCGTCTTAAACTGTTTAGGATAGTTAAGAAAAACAAACTCCTAGTCATGCATGCATGTCACCTTGTTAGCTACTAAGACAGTCTATCACAGATATTCTCTAAGCTACTCAGTAATCAAGTTGTTAAGAGACAAGCAACATTTGCTTATCTAAATACAAGAGATAGATAGGGCATCTTCAAAAACCCCAAGAGTCTGCAGAATATGGCATTCAAAGATGTGGTCTTAAATTAAGATTTTTTTTTTTATATCGTGACATATCAGCTCCTGACAGCACCCCCTATTCTATTCCAAGTAGAAGAAAAGCATCGAAGAATCTCCAATGTGAGATGGTTGAATTAGTGGCAAGCCTATCTCTTGGCATGTAAAAACTCCTTGCTTCAACTGCAGACAGACTGCTGTCCAAAAAGGACAAAACTTGGTAGCAGGGAAGTCGACAGCCTAGCTCTGCCAAGACAGGGTAGGTTAGTCTTTCACAATCCCTTCTCTACAATAAATGTCTGTCAGAGAAACAGGACCAAAAGGCTGAAGACTGATGCTGGAATGTATGGAGAGAAAATGGGAACTGTCCAGGTAGTCACTGGTTTGTCATTTCTTAGTATTGGAAGCTGCAGGCCCTGCACTTCCTATACAATCAGATATATTTATCCTTCTCAGCTCTCTGTGGTGGTTGAAGAATAGACAGCTTGAGTTTCATAGCTAAATTTTGAGTTGTTTAGGAATCAAGAGGGCATTCTAGATCTAAGAAGATGGTTATAATAGTGATGCAAGTTAGTATGAAAACTAAGTCAGTTATAGAACTTTAAACTCATGGAGATGGTTAGAAGGTAGAAGGTTAAAGTCAGGGGCCAAATATGTATGAACTGGACATTGGGAAGGTATACTGGGCCATTTAACTCTCATAAATGTGGCATATTTAATTCTGCTGTTTTGTATAGAATTTACTGTTATAAGAGAAAGAACCATTTGTTGGAATGAAAAGAGAAGCTGTTGGGGGGGGAAGAGGGGGGAAGGGTGGAACAGGAAGGGGGAACAGGGAAGGGTTTGTGACTGAGATGTAACTTGAAAAAAAAAATAAAGTACTTATAAAAAAAAAATTTACAGAGCAAAGAGCTTTGTTCACAGCTTCTGAGTCTGCTATTTAGGAGCCACTTGGCCCAAAGGAAAAGGAATGTCACTTTAAAACTTGCCCTACCAGTTTTCAGGCAGCCTGTCTGAACTCTTAAGAGCAGATCACTCTCCCCCTCCCCCTTTCTCCTTTCTAAACTAAGCAACATTATTGACTGCCTCTTACAGTCTCCGAATTTAGAAGGTTTTTAACGGATAGATGTCAGTCTCCAAGAGTTGTGACTGACTCACCTATGCTACATCCACTCAAGGTATTCTGTGGATATCAAAGGCTGCAGCTTTTGGCAGCTAGTAGCCTCGACTATATAAAAGTCTGTCTTATATTGTCCAAACACTTTGAACTTCTTTATGACAAGCCCCAGCACCAGAAAAACAAGCACCAAGCACCAAATATTGTCTCTTATTTGTGGGCCCTAGCTCCAAATCTTTAGATGTGAGCATCCAACCTGTATTAACTTCACAACCTGTAGGAAAATAAAGAGGAACCATGGACAAAGAAGAATTTCTAGAGAGGAGATAGGAGGGCACAGGTGCTATGAAGGGGGAAATTGGAAAAAAAGGAGAGGGGACTTTAGCTAAGGCAGGGAAGAAGGATAATAAAGAGGGAAAGAAGAAAAAGAACAAAAACGACTAAGAATTTTTTATTTTTATAAACTATGGAAATATGAACTATGGAAAATGCCATAGAGAAACATATTATTTTATGTTTAAATAGTTACATATGTATTCATATATACCTGAGTACCCCAAAAATTAAATTTGCATTTCAGAAATTTCCATTTTTAAAAGGGCTAAGAGAAGATCTTGCTCTCCTTTGAGTTACTGAAAACAAGATCCAGCAAAAGAGTAAACACTGTTTGGGCACCCTGGATCACAGAGCAGACTTCAGGAGTCTGCTGGAAATAGTCTTCGCTCTTTCCACAGGATTAATTAGGCCCCAGAAGGGCACTGTGACAAACAGGAAATATGAAGTTCTTTTATCATAGAAGAAAGAAAACAGCAAAGCCCTGAAGCTGCTGAGAGTAGCATTGATATAAACCTTAGACCCTCTACTACCAACCTCCCCCACCACCACAGCTTTCTCCAAAGCCCACCACACACATGCTCAGGTACCCTCACAGCCAGATTAACTGCTTAGAAGCGATGACATCAGGTTTCTATCCTGAGAAGAAAAAGTCTGCTTCACTTTCCTCTAGACAGTGCTCTAATTTGTCTCCACTTTGCCACATAGCTCAGGACACAAGCTTTTGAAATTAATGATCCTTTTCAAAGAGTAACAGCCCTGCTCTAATCAGATGTTATTTCTTGCAAGAAATACTCAGCTTTGTGGGCCTGAGCTCTCTGCAGAGCTCCCACCATGCTATCTTCGATGGTGTTAAGAGCTCTCCTAATGAATCTCTCACCCAAAAGAAACAGTCTCAGAACTTGGTAAACAGTAAGTGCAGTGTGACTGTGGACAACCGAGGCTCAGTACCACCAATCCTTTGTGAGATTGTGCAGGGTGCAACTTAGAGCCAACCTTCATCAAGAAACAAAGCTGGATTTCCTATCCATCACCTCCTGGGCCCTTAGCAGCTGCTCCTAAGGATATTAATTCTCCAGCTTTTCAGTCATAACATGCTTACAAGGCCAGAGGAAAGCTTTAAACAAAATAGTGCACTTAAGGAAGCAGTCCACCCAAAACACAAATGACCTTCTGGATGGGCCAAGAAAATATTGCAGGGAGCAGTGACAGCATGCACTGCCATTCCCAGGACCCACTCTACAGGCAGACCCCTCCGTTTCCATGTCTTCAAAATATTCTCCCCACTTCCATAGAGCCCTCACCAGGTCTCATATTATATATGTATAGAAGCTGAGAGTTAAAGAGAAAAGTGCACTGCTGTCTTAGACAGTTAGGAGCAGCACCAAAACCTAAATCAAGTACAGAGTTAAAATCAAAACCCCACATCCTTTCCTCTAACACATGAGGAGAATTCACTGTATCTTCACCAGCTCTGAAGACTATTTCCATTAAATAAAGACACACAAGTTAGGAAGTTCCTAGGGAATTCAGAAAGGCTGGGTCCTCCTGAACATGCAGAGTTAGAGAAGCCTGACAGTTTAATAGGGTATATTTTACTAACAACTGAAACAGACCTGTTTGTGTATAACCAATTCCTTAATGCCTTGATATATCTGCCTACCCCAAACCCCTTTATACAATAGCCCAGATAACTTTGCTGCTTTGAGTTTATCTGAGGAGAGTGAGATGTGGAACAAGCCACAAGGCAAAAGCCTTTACATGTAACCTCTCATCTCAGGAACATATCTCAGGTGCTGAGGACTCAAGAACTCAGAACTTGTTGTATTTGCCTATCAGAGGAGCAAGTTCTAAGCTACAGCACATCAGGTGGTGATCTCTAGTAAGAAGACTGTGTTGCACAAAAGAGCTGGATAATTTCAGCAAGATCACTTACAGGTGATTTCCCCAGTGAGCCACTCTCTGGAGAAGACTCCTGCCTCCTTTTCCTGGGCAACATTCTTTCAGCTCCTAGAAGGTTAAGAAGCCCTCATATTATAAAATCTTTTCTCTACCCAAAAAGCTTCTAGAATCAGCAGTTGCTACAGCTTCAGGTTTACATCCCATTCACACTCCTCCCACCCCTATGAAAAGCATCAGGGAACAAAAATGGTCAAGAGTTTGTCCAGTCATCAAGGAATGGACAATAGGCATTTACTATGTGTGTTATATCTGACGACATTTGTGAAAGTTTCTGCCATTGTGTCTGATACATGTAGGTACAAAGTGAATGTCTGTTTCTTTTCCCTTAATGTCTTCTGAAACACTCACTCTCTTGGGACTGTCTTAATTTCTCAGATTTTCTCCAAACCCAGCTTGGAATGAGACAGAATAAAAGCAATTTAGTATACTAATCCTGTGAATACAAAAAGGCAGTTATTACTAGCCTCATATTTAGTTGAGTATTTGTATCCAGTTAGGCCATGGGGTAGCACAGCAGTTAGGAGCATGGGCTTGAAATCTGGGTCAGAATTCTGATTCTACTCCTGGCCAATAAATCCTTGTTTTTTCTTATTATACCCAAGATTGAGCCCAGTCTTTTGTCCATACTGTAAAACCTCATTTCCTGATGTGAGGGTCCTTCTATATAAACTCCCTTAATACCTAGCAAGTATCATAAATAATTTTTTCTTTAATGTGTAATGTATATGTATATGGATATTCCAAGTGACATGGAAAACAAGAAAACATAGCACCTTACTGATCTGTTTTATATAACATGCTTAAAACATTTCTATTTCAAAGAAATGGTTATAATAAAAATCACTAGAAGTCATCAAGCTATCTGGGAAATGTAAAAAATAAAAAAGTGCTGTCTTTTCTATCAAAGAGTTAAATGAGACAAAAGAAGTTCTATCTTTAAAGAAATTTGCAAAGGAACATCTGGCAAAAATCCTGACCAATCAGCCTGTGTCCTGTTCTTAAAGTTATGCCCCTTTAAACTAACCAATCGCTTAAGAATGTGAAGAGCCAGGCAGTGGTGGCATATGCCTTTAATCCCGCACTCAGGTGGCAGAGGTAGGCAGATCTCTGTGAGTTTCAGACCAGCCTCATCTATATAGTGAGTTCCAGGGTGACCAGAGCTCCACAGAAAATCCCTGTCATAGGGGTGGGTGAATAAGAATAGGAATATTTAACATTATATTTTGTTTCTGTCTTGATCAGCCAAAGAAGAGAAATTGAGGTATTGGATTTGCCAGAAACAGTTTGTTCTTCTTGGAAATGAGAGAAAGATGGGAAAGGATGCATGATATATAGCCAGGGGGGTTCAAAAGCCATCACTGTCAAACTCATCCCTATTTAGAATTCAAATGCATATTCTATAGATAGGATGGAATTGTTTTCATGGGGCAAACACCTTTTTTTGTAACTTCTAAAACACTTATTTGAAGTTAATATTGAATTTTAGGAAGTTTTACTGCCTTAGGAAATTTTATTTGCACTATAATCCCTTTCTCTTAGCAGGTAAGTGTACACCAACATCTCGATAATTTGTTTTGGAGGAAGTCCATTCCTGATCAGTCCCAGGGAATCTAACTACCTTCCCCTTCCCATTGCGCCCCCACACCTTCCTTCTCCACAAAAGGCATGCTTATGTCTTCTACTCCCGTCAGTAACTGATTTTTTCACGTCCAAAATACAGTGCTAACATAGAAATGGTGACCAACAAGCATGACATGAGAGAGCACTGGGCAGAGTTTCAAATTAATCCACATTTCAACAAATTGAGTCCAAGGGCTGGATTTGAGTCTGAAGCTAGAGGTATGTCATCCTTGCATTGGTCATTTTTCAGGATCCATTCCAGGAGTGAATGGCTCCAAACACAAAACTCCAGAAGTCATATACCTTTGAGCCAATCAGAGACCTGTGGTATGCAGCCCCATCACTCTCTCCATCTCTCAGGTTGGCTCTATCTACAAACAAGCAGAGTTCAAACAGCCCTGTCCCAGTAGCATCTCTGGCCAAACGTTTGTTTTTGTAGCAAGTAAATAGGATGAGGGGACTTGGCTTACATGTCAATTCACACAAATTCCAATAAGAAGATAATTTCTAGGACTACTGGGTAAATATAAATGCAGAATGTGCATGAAGCAATACTTACCAACTACTTCTAACTTGATCTCACCACAGGTTTCCCTCAATTCTATGACTTTGTTCTACATCCCCCCCCCACTAGCCCTAACCTTATGTTAATAATGTTCTGCAAAAAAAAAAAATGTCTATTTAATATGGCATTCAAAGATGTTTTCTTAACTTAAGATTTTTTGACATCGAGACTTGTCAGCTCCTGACAGCACCCCCTATTCTACTTCAAGTAGAAGATGAGCATTGAAGAATCTCCAGTGGGAGATGGTTGAATTAGTGGCAAGCCTATCTCTTGGCAAGAAAAACCCCTTGGTTCAACTGTAGACAGAATGCTGTCCAAAAAGGACAAAACTTGGAAGCAGGTAAGTCGACAGCCTAGCTCTTCCAAGACAGGGTAGGCAAGTCCTTCATAACCCCTGCTCTTCAATCAATGTCTGTCTGAGAAATGGGTTCAAATGGCTGAAGATTGATGCTGTAATGTATGGAGAGAAAATGGGAACTGTCCAGGCAGCCACTGGTATATCATTTCTTAGTTTTGGAAGCTGCGGGCCCTTCACTTCCTATACAATAAGATATATTTATCCCTCTCAGGTCTCTGAGGTGGTTGAAGAATAGATAGCTAGAGTCTCATACTTAAATTTTGAGTTGTTTAGGAATCAAGAGGGTGTTCTGGATCTAAGAAGATGTTTTTAAAATTGTGATGCAAGTTAGTATGAAAGCTGAGTTAGATATAGAACTTTAAACTCATGGAGATGGTTAGATAGTAGAATGTTAAAGTCAGGTGCTGAATACATATGGACTGGACATTGGGAATGTATGCTAAGCCATATAACTCTCATAATTGTGGCCTATTATTTCTGTTGTTTTGTATTGTATTTATTGTTATAAGAGAAAGAACCATTTGTTGGACTGAAAGGGGGAGCTGTTGGGGGGAAAAGATATACCTTAAACTTAAAAAAAAAGAGGGAAGAAGATGGGGGTTGAGGGGGAAGAGGGTGGGAGGGTGGGAGTGGAGGGGAGAGTAGGTTGGGGATTGTGAATGAGATGTAACTTGAAGAAATAAAAAATAAATTATAAAAAAGTCTATTTTTTAAAAATTTATAAACATATTTCAAGATAAACTGGTATATTGGAAGAACTTTATTTTAAAAGGTTTTTCCAAAAGGAAAAAACAAACAAACAAAAGACTGTATTAGTTACTTTTCTCATTACACCACCAACTGGGGACCAAGTGTCCAAACACCAGTCCTTCAGGAGCATTTTACATTCAAGCCATCACATTCTGCCTCTGGCCCCCATAGGCTCACAGCCATCACAAAATGCAAAATCCAATCAGTCCAATTTCAAAAGTTCTTATACTTATGTAGTTTCTATCACAGTTCAAAAGTTCAAAGTCTCTTTTAAGACTCAAAATAATCTTCTGAGTCTGAGTTCCTTTAAAATAAAAAAAGTAAAAAACAAGAAAAAACAAAACCAAAAGTACTTCCAACATGCAATAACAGTGTAAGCATCTCCATCCCAAAAGGGAGAAGTAGAGGTAATTGAGAAAAGATCAGACCAAAACATGACAAAAGCTTGAGGCTAATCACCAAAGCCAGAAGCTCCTCATCTAACATCCAGTGCCATCATCTAGGCTCCAACATAACTGAGTATCTCCACTCATCCAGCTCTGTTGCCTGCAAGATACGTGGCCTATTTCTTGGGCCAAATCCATTTGATGCCTGAAGCATTCCTTGACCGACACCCCACATTCCTGACATATACAAGATCCTGCAATCTCCATGGCAATTTACGTTTTACTTTCATAGTTAACACAATGGCCTCAAAAACTTTCTTTTAGGGAAGTCAACCTGCCACATGTTGACTAGCCTCTGCTGCTTTCTGGAGCCTTGCCAGAAGCCTCCATGACCTCCTCAAAATTTCACCTTCCATAGCTGAGAAACCAGCACCAAGTGCACAATTACCAAGTCCTGCTCAAGATGACTGTGCACCTTCAAACTTGGTTGCAGTAGCCTCTGAGCATCAACCTGGCCAAATTAGAAAGAACATTTCCCTAAGAAGACCTGTTAAAGCTGAGAACCCAAAAGGTTCTATCTTTTTTGGCACTTTCTTTCAGGCACTGTCACTTCAAATAACTTTTCACTTTGATAAAGCAGCGCCTTCAATGGGTGGGTTCTTACTATCAGCACAGGTACCTTCCCATTCTCTCAGTGCCTGGCTTACCTTTAGCAGAGCTAATCTCTTTAACAACTACACCTGTTCCAAGCTCAGTCAATCTTCAACTTTACCCTATTTCAAGTTCCTTTCCTCATTAAACTGTACATTGTTCACTTCTTTTTGCTCTGCCTGCTGATCTTTCCCTTGCTGTAAATCTGACTAAAAGCAGTCAACAATAACCATGCTATACTCTCACCATTGTGCTGTCTTGAAACTTCCTCAGTCAAATTAGTCTATCACTTTTCAATTCAGCCTCATGAAAATATTTACAGAATGAGAAAAATGTAGCCAGTTTCTTTGCCAGAATGTAATGCGAACAGACCATAGCCCAACTCTAAGAGTCCCTACTGAAACTTCATGAATACAATCTTTACTGTCCACATTTCTGTCACTATTCTTGTTTTGAGAACTTCTCCAAAATTAGTCCAATAAGCTCTGTATAAACTGTTCTGGGTTTGTCTTGTCTCCTTCCCCAAATGCTTCCATGGCCCTTTGACAAGTTGGTAAGCAGTAATGAGAGCAAAGAACCACATGGTCACTTTTATCAAAGCCATGACCCACTTCTCAATATCAATTTTCTGTGTTAGTTACTTTCCTAGATGATGTGATCAAATACCTGAAAAGAAACAATTCAAATGAAGAAGGACTTATTTTTGTCTTATAACTTCAAGAAGGTGTAGTCAGTCCATCATGGTGAGGAAAGCATCAACTGTGTCCATAGAAACAGGAATATGGGGTTGCTTGCTTAAATCTCGGCAGATTAGGAAGCAGATAACTTGGGCTAGACATGCAGCCGGCCCATAATCATAAAACACTGCCCCTATGGCCCCATATTTACCATCTAGACCACATGTCCACAAAGTTTCACGTATTTCCAAACAGTAACACCAGCTGGGGAACAAGGGATCAAGCACATGAGCCTGTGGGAAACATTTCATGTCCAAACGATAACAGAAAGAAAGGGAGGGCAGAGAAAAGGAGGAAGAAAGGAAAAAGGAGGATAAGGTAAAGTGAATATAATATAATGTTAGTAATTGCTGATTTAGAATGGGATATTCTTTCCACCGTTGTGCATGTTTTATGCTCTCATTAAAATTGCTTTTGGAAGGGCCTTTTGGAAAGTAAATATAAAGAAGTTAATCAAATATATATTAAACAATCCTCACATTCATTTCACTAATACAAACAAACTACTGAAGGTCTATGTGGCCAGAGCCCTCTGAACCAACTATGGCAAGAATTCCCCAGACCAGCTTGCCTTGAAAAAATCCTATACTCTGGACTGTTTTCAACTTGTTATGAGTCTAGATGTAAGACAGATTCTAGACTATAAAAAAAGAGAGAGAGAAGAAAGAAAGAAAGAAAAAAAGAAGGAAGGAAGGAAGGAAGGAAGGAAGGAAGGAAGGAAGGAAGGAAGGAAGGAAAGGAAGGAAGGAAGGAAGGAAGGAAGGAAGGAAGAAAGAAAGAAAGAAAGAAAGAAAGAAAGAAAGAAAGAAAGAAAGAAAGAAAGTGCTAGTGAGCAGACCCTAGCTGGGCCAACTAGGACACAGTAGTTTGCATTTGTATCTGTATTGGTTAGGCATGTACAAGACTCATTCATGCATTGGCCAGATCAAGAATGACACTCTGTAATTCCCAAGTGTCTCTTGTTACTCTGCAGCATCTACCTGTAACCTATCACTTGAACCTGAATTAGCCAGAATCTTGTGAAGTGATACATAAACAACCACATTTGACTGAAATAGAGGCTTAGAAATGTAGCCTTGGTGTAGTGTCCCATCATGACCCTATAGTTGTAGCTACTACCCAGGAACAAAGCATAAAAAACATCTGAGCCCAGAAAGTCAAGGCTAATCTGAGGAATTTTTTGACGAATTATCTCAAAAAAAGAAAAGGAGAGAGAGAGAGAGAAGGAAGGAAGGAGGACTGGGGGTGAAGTTCATTTGGTAGAATACTTTTCTAGCATGCTCAAATCCCAGGGCTTAATCCTTAACATTAACCAGGCACAGAAGCAGAAATCAGTAATCTTAACAGTTAGGACCAGGAAGTAAAAGGACTAGGAATTCAAGGTCATCCTTAGATACATACATCATTCTTAGATACTCAGTGAGTTCAAGGCCAGCCTGGGCTCCATGTGACCAAAAACAGAAAAAAAGAAAAGAAATTAAATGAAAAATAAAGAAATCTTTAGCTTTTGTTATTTTAATGTCACTTTTTTTTGTTTGTTTCGGCTGGTGCTCTTTCAGCAAGGCTTTCTGAATATTAGAATATGGACATGCACCCCTGCAAATACATTATCTCACTCATCCCCTTGTAACCCCAAAATACATGTCATTGTTCCACTTTACAGAGAAGATATTAAGGCCTAGAAACATTAAATGACTTCCAAAACCACACCCCTGATATAAGAAAGAGCATGAATTTGAAGCTGGACCACCACTCTGCCTCTTTAAATTCCTTCTTAGGTCCTCTTTTCTCTGGCATTCTGTCCAAGCTAAGCCCCTCTCTCTGCCTTTTGGAGCCAAATTATCAACTTTTCTCAAAGTGGCAAGAGCTCAGGGATGGAAGAGACATCACTCCATTGAGAACTGAACCTTTGGGGAATAGATAGCTCTTTGGAAATAAACTGTAGATGCATCTCTAGAATTCCATAGAGAAGCATAATTGCTCTCAGACACAAGTGGCTTCAGTTAGTTGCTGGAAAGAACGAGATAATTTTCTCCAGGGCTACTCAGCTACTACCAACCATACTGCTATTACCAGAAGACACTCTCCAGGCAACTCAACAATAGATAGATTTGCAGAGGCTCCTCCAATGACCTCAGCAATGGTTCAGCATTGAATTGAAAAATCAAGTAACCCATGTATTCCTTCAGCAATTCAAAATCCCTCTCTGACCTCTCATCTATAAAGAAAGAACCTTGACTTCAAGTTGCTATGAGCTCCCTTCACCTCTTCCCTTTGCCTCAAAAGCCACAGATTTAATGTGTTGTTTCTGTGGGGGCTTTCTTCACAGTAGAAACACCCTTCTTCTACAGTCTCTACCTTGATGATGTGCACAGTCATTCTGGGTCACTCTGTTGGTGACACAGGATGTCTCTTGCCTGACTCAATGTTCTCTACTAATTAAATATCACACTTCCAACTGCAATTACCTAGAGAAACTCTCCAGGCAATTCTGTAGAAGAATAAATAAGGCCCTTCCCATTTCTCACTGCCCTCATGAGATGCTGACCATGAAGCTAGTTAAAACCAATGACAAATCACAGAATTTTAAAAGGAAGCATTAATGAGCTTGTAAAGTCCAGGTTGGCCTTGTATTCATTATGCAGCTCAGGCTGGTCTGAACTCTGCTGATACTCCTACTATAATGAGTATGACAGAAATGAGGACATTCTAAAGAGACACTCATGTCTCTCTATCAGACTATTAGAGCAATGGACCCCCACAAAGTGGAAATTTCCCTCAGGAATATCATACTAGAAGAAGGGAAGGGTACCATCCAGAAAGAGAACTTGTCTCTCTGAAAGACATTTCACCTTTCTAGCAATTTGGCAGACTTCCTTATAGGATAAGACTGAAGCTCAGACAATGATGGATCAATAGGGTAAAAATCACACTTTGAGACTGCTTAAATTTGCATATCGTTGACACTCTATTTAAACTTTGATCTTACCTCATGATATATTTGAGGGTTCTCTAGATCTCTTGCCCCTCTTCTCAATGTGACCACATTAAATAAATCTGCTTTCAACTTTTAATTGGCTTATTGAAGAAGGGTAGTTTGCCATGCTTGTTCAAGAACACTATGTCTGCCTCCCTGGTAGGGGGAATACAGGACAATGCCACGATACCTGCTTCATATAAGAGCAATTCAAGTTAAAGTGTTGCAATCTATGTCCTGTAGATAACTGTGGAGCAGGAAAGGCATGAATTCTTGTTTTAGCTTTTAAAAGGAGGAAACCATTATCCAAAGAAAATTAATGGTTTGTCTAAACACATTTGGTTTGCAAACAATATACTAGACCATGATTCCTGTTGAAGTTGTGTCCACTCTAATGGTTTTCAGGTTTGCGCCTATTGAAACAGAGCTGAAAAGATGATATAACCTAGTAAAACACCATTTTAAAATATTTGCACAATAGCAGCTATATTGACACAAAACATTAAGTGTGCACCAGTCTACAGATGCATGAATACATTCTCAAGACCTAGAGAATGGCACCTAGAGAACAATGGATTCCAAACACAGCACGGCTAATAATGGAAGCCTAACAGTTAGAAGGAACGGCATGCTTGACCTTGAGGGTAAAGCTGCTCCTCATCATCAACACCCCTTCTTCCCCTGTTGCACCTCAGGATCTTAGCTGATTTTTTATGGAAATGCAGACAATCATAAACAGAGTTAGATGAGACTGGAGAGCAAGGCTTATTGTAAGTCAAAAGGTCTTACACACAAAGGTTATTGTTGCTTTCCACCCACTAACTGATGGAAAGGCCCTATTGCTAAAGACAACACTTACATATCTCATTAGACATAGAGACGTGGAGCTGGTACCTATCTAGAGGCTTCACTCCTACTTACTAGAATTCATTAAACTAAAAAGTAGTCTGCAGCTGAGCATGGTGGCGCACACCTTTAATCCCAACAATCAGAAGGGAGAGGCAGGTGGATCTCTATGAGTTCAAGGCCAGCCTGGTCTATAGAGTACAGGATAACCATCCTACAAGCCACAGACCCAAGGACACAGGATCCTAGCATAACTATCCTATGAGAGACCCCACCCAGCAGTGGATTGTAACACATGCTGAGACACATAGCCAAACAACAGGTGGAGCACTGGGAGTCGTGTATAAGACAGGGAGAGTACAAGAACTCCACATGAAGATAAACAGAACCACCTAGGACCCTAGAGGCTTACAGAGACTGAAACACCAACCCCCCAAAAAAAAACCCATATATGGACTAGACCTAGACCACCTACATAAATATAGGCAGCATGGCCTTCATGCAGATCCTTTAGCAAGTAGAGGGTAGGGGAATATCTCTGACATGGACTCTGTTGTCTGTTAGTAGGACACTACCCTAGCTGGACTGCCATGTCAGGCCCCAGTGCAAGAGGAAGCTCTTAGACTTCATATGACTGATGGACCGAGGTGGGTTGATGTCAGGGGCTCCCCTCATCTGAGGAGAAAGAGAGGAGGGAGAGGGGAATAGGGTGGGAGGGTGGGACCAGGTGAGGAGGAAGGAGGGGTGTAACTTGATAAAAATAAATCAGTTTTAAAGACTCAAAAATGAGGGGGAAAACTACTCTGTGTGCTGCCAAGAGGCAAAAGGTAATCATCAATCCAGCCACAAACCCTGAAAACTAAAACACAAGATATAAAGAACTCCAGAAATTAAACACCAACAAACCAAATAATCCAATTTAAAAATGGGGGACAGAGCTAAACTGAGAATTCTCAACAGAGGAAACTCCAATGGCCAAGAAGCACTTAAATGCTCAATGTCCTTAGTAATCAGGGAAATGCAAATCAAAATGATTCTGAGATTCCATCTCACACCTGTAGGAATGGTATTTTACTAGATATATATCACCTTTCTGCCCTGCTTTAATAGGAGCAAACTTGAAAACCATCAGGGTGGAGACAGCTTCAACAGGAATCATGGTCTGGTATATTCTTTGCAAATTGTCAAATATAGCTAAGATGAAAAACTCAAAAGACAGCACATGCTGGCAAGGATGTGGAACAAGGAGAACACTCCTCCATTGCTGGTGGGAGTACAACCACTCTGGAAATCAATCTGGCAGTATCTCAGAAAACTGGCAATAGTTGTACCTCAATACCCAGCTACTCCACTCCTGGTCATATATCCAAAAGATGTTCTACCATACCACAAGAACATTTGCTCAACTATGTTCATAGCAGCTTTATTCATAATAGCCAGAAACTAGGAACAACCAGTCAAAGAGTGGTTGGGAGAGAGAATGGAAATCAGTGAGGGAGCAGCTCTGGGATGGGGTAGGCTCCTAGGAGTCTATGGGGGTGACTCTAGCTGAGACTCCTAGTAGCAGGGGATATGGATCCTGAAGTAGCCACCTCCTCATGCCAGGTGGGATTTCCAGAGGAGAGGGGCTACAGCAAACCACCTATGAAACCTTCAACTCAAAATTTGTCCTGCCTATAAAAAGTAAAAGGATAAAAGATGGAGCAGAGATTGAGGGAATGGCCAGCCAATGACTGGCCCACCTTGAGACTCACTAGGAGAATGCCAGCCTATTAATGATGCTCTGAGGTACTTGCAGACAGGAGTCTACCATAACTGTCCTTTGAGAGTCTTCATCCAGCAGCTGATGGAAACAGATGCAGAGACCCACAGCCAAGCAATAAGTGGAGCTCAGGGAGACTTGTGGAAGAGTGGAAGGAAGAATTGAGGGAGCTGGAGGGGTCAAGGATACCACAAGAAGATCTACAGAGCCAACTAACCTGGGCCCATGGGTGCTCACAGAGACTGAACCACCAACCAAAGAGCATGCATGGACTGGACCTAGGCCCATACACATATGAAGCAGATGAGCAGCTTGTTCATCATGTGCGTTCCCTAACAATTAATTGGAGCAGGGGCTGTCTGTGACTGTTGTTTGCCTCTGGATCCCTTTCCCATAGCTGGCCTGCCTTCTCTGGCCTCAGTAGGAGAGGATGTACTTAGTCCTACTGCAACTTGTTGTACCAGGGTTGGTGGGTACTCAAGGAGGAGCCTCCACTTCCCTGAGGAGAATGGGAGGGAGGGGGCTTCGATGGGGCTGTAAGGTGAATTAATTAAAAAAGAAACATAGCAATAAAATGACCCCCAATGACATTGTGTTATATCCATAGATCAGTGTTTTGCTTAGCCAATATCATAGAGGCTTCTTCTTGCAGAGATACGTACTAACCCAGAGATCCGCAACTGAACAATGTGCAGAGAGTGAGAGACTTTGGAGCTCTCAGTCCTAAATAGGATGTCTTTATCAAACCCTTCCCCTCAGGGCTCAAGAATCTATACAGAAACTGGGACAGAGAGATTGTGAACCAGAGGGAATGGATGACATGAAGGAACAGTATCTTCCAGACACAACAGGACTGATGCACAAACGAACTCACAAAGGCTGTGGCCTGCACATGTTCAAGTCAGATGGCGTCCAGTCCTGAGAGCAGGAAGCAGACACACAAGTCCTCACCCCTAACCAAGAAACTATCTGCAGTTGATACCCAAGGCAACGGGAAATCAGTTTCCTTTAGTGTTGTCTGTGATCAGCAGACCACCCTGGCAGGGGCCAAATGTAGCCTGAACTATGCTGACCATCCCAGCTTTGGGGGCAGTGGTTAAGATGGTGCAGAGTCAACACGCAGACCCTGAAAGTTGTAATGCAGAACTTTAATCAAAAGAGGAAGCCCCCCCCTTTTCATACCCCCAACCCATTGTCCCATTGGCCCCCAGGCTGCAAGCTGCTATGGTGGCTCCTCCTCATTGGCTCACCTCTCATTGCCTGGTGATGTCATCAGTCTCCAGCCAGGTATGGACATGGCTCTATTTGGAAGCCCAGCCAAGCTTGCGTGTTGATTAGCAACCGCTAGGGAAGAGCATATTACTTCTACATATTCCTACATTTCAGTGAAATCTCCTTGGGTATATTAACCATACTTCAGAGCAGGTCTTATGCCCAGGAGTAGATTGTCAACACAAAATGAACTCTTTGGGCTTTTTTGTAGACTTTGTGGCTCATTTTTCTTTTTTTTTTTTTTTTTTTTTTAGCTTGTTTCATTTTATTGTCTTTGTTTGTATATTCCGGTTTCCATTTTTTTTTTGTGTTTTGTGTGGATTGTGTGTGTGTGTGTGTGTGTGTGTTTCTTGTTTTTGTTTGTTTTGCTTTTGTTTAATTTTTAAAGAGATAGAGCAAGAAAGGACATAGAGTTAGGTGGGTGGGGAGGATCTGGGAGGAGTTGGGGGAGTGAAAAAGTATGATCAGAATATATTGCATGAAAAAAATTTCAATACAAAGAAATGTAAAATAAGGATGTGAAAGACTAGGCTTCTCTCCTCCTCACCCATTCTCTCTCCTTCCTCCATTAAGGCTAGCAAATAGTATACAGAGCTTACTTACCAAGCCAGGGTTACTGATTATAGTTGGAGGGAATGACAGGTGGACAGGGTCAGAGGGGTCTCAGCAAGACTGAGACTGAGACAAGTTTCTTCCAAGCAATCAGGCTTTTTATTCACTTATCAAAAGAGAATACAATAGTTGTTGATATGATATAGTGGGAGTCGAAAGCTAAGAAGGGTGCAGAAAATTAATGTCTAAAACTGTTTAGTCAATTCTTCTTCATGTTTCACTGACTTCTAGGGAACACAGAGATACAGAGGTGGCCTGAGTGCTTCACTGCCTGAGGGAATGTCTTGGTTTTTCAGGATCTGAAAAACATACACTGCCCCAGGAACTATGGACTCTAACCTGAAAAACCTATAAATATAAATAAAACATGCCTGTCAAGGAAGCTAGACCAGGCCAACTCCATGATTCCCTGCTATGTTTATGTTCATGTCTGTTTATCTTATCAGGAGTGTCCCAGATCCAAACTGCTTTCAGCTGTTATGTCAATTTTCCTCATCTGAGGCTTTTGGTCATTATCCCTTTAGCCATGATATTGGGGTTATGACTCTGCAGCCATAATGGGGTAACCCAGGGTTCAAGACATATCCAGTCCCCTTTTCCCACAAACCCCCTACTTCCTTATGCCTTCCCCACCGCCAGGGCTTTCCTTGTCTATCTTCATTTTCTTTCTTCTTCACACTCCTATTGACTTGACTCCACACCTATGTACTGCCATTCTGTCCATTCCTGAACCATCATGTCTATCCTGCTGTCGTGTGCTTCCTTTCTATTTACTGGAGATAGTTCCATCCCCAAGAATAAGGGTTTTTTCTACCAAATAATAAGGTACAACTCTCTTCCCATTTGCACTTTTAACACAGAACGCAGTCTAGAAAATGACAAGAACTGTTCAAACCTTTTTTTTTTTTTAACCAAACATAACAGGGTCTTTTTAGAGTATCTAAGGAGATATAGTTCTTTCTACTAAAGTAAAAAGAAAGAGCTTCAGAGGTGTTCATAGAAGGATCTTACACCCCAATGTCGCCAGATGGTCCACAGAGAGACAGCACAGCAATTAGCTCAAACCCAGAGATGAGGAAGCCTAGAAGGGTTAAGATCTGTCTTCAGTGTTTCTAAGCCTCCTATAGGTGACATTTGGTTCACCAAGGAGAGCTGATAGTGTGACAGAGTTGGGAGAATTCCCCAACTGTAAGGTTTCTTGAGAACTTTGCATGTGTACAAAAGTACACCACCCCTGCTTCATATCTTCCATGTCTTTTCTTTCTCCTAGGAAATCAGTTCCCCTGGATCTCCTACTACATTGCAGCAAGAATTTGAATAAATTTGATCCCAAATTAAAAAATAACTAACATGTTACTGTAACACTGTCTGGCTCCAACATAGGCTGGATAAAGAGAGACTTGGCAAAGAATGGATAGACTAATACTTGGTCCTACTTCTTACACCTGTAAGGAGAAGCAGAGATTCTTGGAAAAAAAAAAAAAAAACTAGAAGGTGTGTAAGTTTAGTTGAGTTTTTTTTTTTGGGGGGGGGTTGTCCTCCAAAATTCTATTGACCACCCATCAGGTGCCCTGCTTGGAATACAATGGGCAGTCCCATCAGGAACCCATTGATGTAGGCTGAGGGCAGAGAGCCACTTATCAGAGATGGAAAGCTGTATGAAGAATCGTGTTAACTATGACATCAAAGGTTACTCAAGTGAGAAAAATAAATCCTGCTCTATTTCTCAGCAAGTTTAAGAAAGCCTTTAGAAAACTGAGGTTATCACAGCTGATCTCCCTCTAATATTTATCTTTCTTAAACAGAAAAAGGCACATCTTTAAGTCAAATAAAAGTAAAAGCTGCATGTTTTTAACCTTTCTGAGTCTTTGAGATCTAAATTTTCTACTTCTCTCTCTCTGCTTTTTTTCTTTTTGAGAAAGGATTTCAAGTAGCTTAAGGTAGCCTCAAGCTTCATATGTAGCCAAGGTTGAACTTTGACTCCTGATCCTCTTGCCCCTACCTCAAGAATGTTATAAATATAGCTGCATGCCACAATACAGAGCTTTGTTTTTAAATTTGTGTCTCTGTGTGTGTTGGTGTAAGCATATCACGGTGTGTGTATATAGGTCAGAGGACAGCTTTCCACCTGCTAAAGCAGGTCACTTTTTCTGCTGCTGTGCAGCATGCTCTAGGCTAGCTGGCTCTCGAGTTTCTGGGACATTCTCCTATATCTACTTCTGATCTCAATATAGGAGTACTTAAATTATAAATATGCTGCACCTCATCAGAGTTTTTAGATGGATTTTAGGGATCAAGCTAAGGTTGTCAGATTTCCCCAGCAACCTCTTTTACATACCCAGTCATCTCCCTGGGTTATGCTCAGTTTTAAGAAGTGCTGTTTCCTCTTCCCAAATAGCCCTATCTTGAGTCAAGTTGACAAAAAAAAAAAAAAAACCTAATCATCACAATTTACCTTGCCAATTTGATACACAAACACACTGCTATTAAACCATAATCTTTCTTTTCTTATTTGTCTTCCAGACCTGGCCCCACCCCTCACTGGCTATGGGACTCAGGAGAAATGGGCCTCACCCCTCACCTAAGCAGCACAGTATAGCTGGTTCTGGTGGTGGGTCGTGGATGAGCAGGCCTTGAGGACATGAGCACGGGAGGGCCAGCTCTGTCCCTTGTCTGCCATGTAGTGGTTTGGACAAGGAAGAGGTGCCCTTCCCCCACCTCTCACCCCTTGACATCTACAGCAGACTAGAGAGCTGACTCCAGAACAGGAGAGTGGGAAAGTGACCCTGTCCCTTGTGGCTGCACTTGGGTGAGTTAAGCAAGGAAATGCTCAGAGCTCTCCCTGGTTGTGCAGGTACAGGAGAGTTGTTGGGTTGACCAACTCAGCTACCACCCAAACCCAGATCCAGGGCTTTGAGTTGGCTCACCCCAACATCTACACCATCTATAAACTTCTGGAGTTCACGAAGGAACTGTTCCTGCAGATCCAAAACTGCAGAATCTCCAGGACATGGGGTAAAACAGGCTATCCGAGAGGAGTCCTGGTGAGGATCCAGTATTAATAGTGTAGCAGAAGCCAAAGGCCTTAAACCAACACAATAATTCATTTCAATGAATATTTGCAAGTGAAGATGTGCTGTCAAAGTGTATTCTGTGTGACACACTATGACACACTTCAGTTTCCACGGAGAGATGTTTTTGTTTCTTTCTTTTTTCTTTGGAAGGGGTTTCAAGAGCAGAGGGTGGATATGAAGGGACAAAGAAGTGAGTGGGATTGGGGTTCATGATGTGAAATTCACAAAGAATCAATTTTTAAAAAAACTACTTTGATGTCTCAGTGAGTAAGAACACTTATTGAAGAAACATGAAGACCTAAGCTCGAATCCCAACCTCCATGTAAAAAGTCAACCATAGGCACATGTGTCTGTAACCCCAGCACCAAATAGGGAAGAGACAAAAGGAGTGCTGGGACTTGCTGGCGACCAGTCCATCTCCAGGTTCAGTGAGAGACCCTGCCATGAGAATAAGGTGAGGTGAAAATCGGTACAACAGGGCACCTGACAGTCTCCTCTGACTTCCCACACACTCATGTAAACACACGAGCGCACATGTGGGTGCGCGCGCGCGCGCGCGCGCACGCACACACACACACACACACACACACACTAAATAAATAAATAAATAAATAAACCTACTTTGAAACTCAGCTTCACATTTCCTCTAAACTCAGGGACAAGACAAGGATGTCCACTTTCGCCATATCTCTTCAATATAGTACTTGAAGTACTTGCAAGAGCAATAAGGCAGCTAAACGAGATCAAGGGCATACAAATTGGAAACGAAGAAGTCAAATTATCGCTATTTGCAGACGATATGATAGTATACATAAGCTACCCCAAAAATTCCACCAGAGAACTTCTACAGCTGATCAAAACCTTCAGCAAAGTGGCCAGATACAAAATCAATTCAAAAAATCAGTAGCCCTTCTTTACACAAAAGATAAATGGGCTGAGAAACAAATAAGGGAATCAACACCCTTCACAAGAGCCACAAATAATATAAAATACCTGGGGGTAACTCTAACCAAGCAAGTGAAAGACCTGTATGACAAGAACTTCAAGTCCCTCAAGAAAGAAATTGAAGAGGTCATCAGAAGATGGAAAGATCTCCCATGCTCATGGATAGGTAGGATCAACATCATAAAAATGGCCATTTTGCCAAAAGCAATATACAAACGCAATGCAATTCCTATTAAAATACCACCACAATTCTTTATAGACCTGGAAAAAGCAATTTTCAACTTCATATGGAATAGCAAAAAAACCCAGAATAGCTAAATCAATCCTGTACAAAAAAAATCTGGAGGTATCACCATCCAATTTCAAGCTGTACTACAGAGCAATAGTAATAAAAACAGCATGATATGGGTATAGAAACAGACCAGTGGATCAATGGAATAGAACTGAAGACCCAGAAATGAACCCACACCCTATGGTCACTTAATTTTTGACAAAGAAGCCAAAACCGTACAATGGAAAAAGGACAGCATCTTCAACAAATGGTGCTGGTCCAACTGGATGTCCACTTGTAAAAGAATGAAATTAGACCCATACTCATCACCTTGTACAAAACTTAAGTCCAAGTAGATCAAAGACCTTAACATAAGGCCAGGCACACTAAATCTGTTAAAAGAGAAAGTGAGGAAAACTCTCAAACTCATCGGCACAGGTGACAACTTCCTGAACAGAACACCAACAGCTCAGGCTCTAAGACCAACAATCAATAAAGGGGACCTCATGAAACTGAAAAGCTTCTGTAAGGCAAAAGACACTGTCATTTGAACAAAACAGCAACCTACATATTGGGAAAAAAATCTTCACCAACCCCACATCTGACAGAGGGCTAATATCCAAAATTTACAAAGAACTCAAGAAATTAAATGTCAAGAAACCAAATAATCCAATCAAAAAATGGGAAACAGAGCTAAACAGATAATTCACAAAGGAGGAATCCCTAATGGCTGAGAGACACTTGAAGAAATGCTCAGCATCCTTAACCATCAGAGAAATGCAACTCAAGATGACTCTGAGATTCCATCTCACACCTATAAGAATGGCTAAGATCAAAAGCTGAAATGACAGCACATGCTGGCGAGGTTGTGGAGAAAGGGGAACACTCCTCTATTGCTAGTGGGAGTGCAAGCTTGTACAACCACTATGAAAATCAGTCTGGCGATATCTTAGAAAACTTGGAATAGCTCTACCTCAAGACCCAGCCATAGCATTTCTGGGTATACATCCAAATGATTCCTCACCAAACCACAAGGAAGTTTCCCCCTATGTATGTTCATAGCAGCCTTATTTGTAATAACTAGAAACTGGAAACAACCCAGATGTCCCTCAAACGAGGAATGGATAAAAAAAAAGGTGGTACATCTACACAATGGAATACTACTCAGCCATCAGAAACAACAAAATCATGCAATTTGCAGCCAAATGGATGGAACTAGAGAAGCTCATCCTGAGTCAACTAATCCAAACTCAGAAGGATGCACATGGCATCTATTCACTTATAATCAGATTTTAGCCATATAGTACAGGATAACTATACTACAACCAGTGCACCAAAGGGAACAGGAACATAGACTTTGTTTCCTGTCAATGAGACACTTTGTCCTAGTGGTGCTGCCTTGTAGGCCCCCAGTGTATG
The DNA here is from genome assembly GCA_907164525.1 of Lophiomys imhausi. NCBI lineage: Eukaryota > Metazoa > Chordata > Mammalia > Rodentia > Muridae > Lophiomys > Lophiomys imhausi. The sequence continues at coordinate 447,108 of CAJQZJ010032648.1, read as the reverse complement.
AGGTGGCTCTTGGCCCTCATGTGACTGCTGAACTGGGGTGGGGGACTGTTATGTAGGAACTCTCCACTCCAGAGGAATGGGATAGAAGGGAGAGGGGGTAGAAGGTGGGAGGGCAGAACTGGGAGGGGTGGAAAGAGGACACTGTGTTGGAGATGTAACCTGAATAAATAAATATCTGAAAAAAAAAGAAATTCAGCTTCAACTATTAGAATGACTACCATCAAGAAAACAAGACAACAAATGCTGCAGAGGATGCAGTGAATGAGGAAGACTGTTCCCTGTTGGTGAAAGAATTAACTTGTTCAGCCATTATGCAAATCAGTGAGGAGGTTTTTCAAAAAACTAAAAGTAGAACTACTTTTTTATTACCCAGCTATACCATTTTCTGGATGTATATGTAAAGGACTCTGTTTCTTCCCAGAGATACTTGCTCGACCATGATTATTGCTGCCCTACACAATAATAAGGGGAAGGGATCCACCTTCATGTCTCAGTAGAGAAATGGGATGAAAATGAGGCATGTATATATAATAGAATTGTTTTCACTGCTAAGGATAAAGAAAATTTGTAGGAAAATGGATATGGTTGGAAATCATTAATAGTTAACATCCATGCAGAAAGACAGGCATTAAGCACTGCGTGCTTTCTCTCATATGTAGATCTGAGCCTCCAATTTGTATACATGGCACAGCAGGTGTCGATGCTTGCTTCTAAGCCTGAGACCTGAGTTCTATGCCAAGAACTGAATAGGATGGAGAGAACTAACTCCTACATGCTCCCCCACACAAATAAATAATGGGATGCTTGTGTTTATATGAGAATGAGTGTGGGTAGAGGTCAGGAAACTAAAAAGGAGCCCATGAAAGAGAGGGACAAAGAGGCCTTAAAGGAGTCAGTAGGGAGATCCATAGAACACATGTAATTGATCACTGGAGAAAGTTACAGACCATTATGCTTATTAAGCCAATTAGGAATATAGAGAATCCTCTATTCAGAAAGCCAGTGACCAAGAGCAAATAAGCTCCTGCTACACAGAACTCTTGCCACAGAGTCAGGCAGGGGAGGGACTTTAAAGTCCAAAGGACTGTAATCACATCACACTGGGTGCAGGCTGCGTGGGCTCTGTGATTTTGGGTTCTTGTTTTGTTTTTGGCTTCTGTTTTTTTAATCATATAGTCAAAATTTATTTCAAGGCCTGTGAAAACATTCAAACTAATCAAAATGGTACTGTGCAATTTTATAATACATGAGCAATACTGTTTTTGAAGTTTAGACAATTAACTAATCCCTGACCACACATCATGTATTTCCAAAAGCAATGACTACTTAACAAAACATATCAACTTTCATACATTTAATAAAGACATAATTAGCAGCAAGCTATCCCACTAAACAAGCACACATCTTATTTTTGTACTCTCCATTTTTGTTCTTAATGTGCTTTATAGATCCATTGATATTTGAGACTTCTAAGTATGGAATTTCCAAAATCAAAAAGTATGTTTTCAAGGCTAGAGATGTAACTCAGTGGTAGAACACTTATTTAACATTTATAAGGTTGAGTTCCATCCCCCCATACACACACACTCCACATATCTAAGTGTGCTGTAAAGATTCCCTTCCACATTTTAGTGTCTCCTCGCTAGCAATCTATTGCTATGTAGTGAACAATGATTCAGTGTGCTGATGGGCACAAACCAAACTGCAATCCAATTTCAGAGGTACCTAATTTTAACTTTCTGCCAACATTAAACAAATAACTACAAACAAAAATTCTATTAAAAGAAACTTAAGCAGTTAAAAGAATAAAAGGAACTGAAAAGTATAAATATATGTAACTAACACTTTCTACGTTATGAAGTTACAGGGGCTCTTTAGAGGGGCATTAAACTATATTTAAATAGTTGTACATACAGGGCTACACAGGCTTGCATTTGTTTTGAGAACAAAGGACCACATCAAAAAAAAAAACAAAACAAAAAACAAATCCTTCCACCTCACTCTTTAGTTATTAAATAATTTTCCTAAGGACAAAACAAGTATTTTGTGGGTTTTCTTTAAGAAACTTGTATAACCAGGAATATTGGTACACTCCTTTAATCCCAGCAGATACAGATGGATCTCTATGAGTTTGAGGAAATCCAGGGCTACATAATGAAATTCTGACCCGAAAATAAAAAGAGGAGGAAAGAAAGGAAGAAAGGAAGGAAGGAAGGAAGGAAGGAAGGAAGGAAGGAAGGAAGGAAGGAAGGAA